>RHDR01000082.1:0-69862 GCA_009806295.1 Davidsoniella neocaledoniae | reverse complement strand
TTTACTCCACGTTTTTCTGTCCTAACTTTTTTTCCTTATATTCTTTTATTTTTCTTGCCTTCTTCGTTTTTTGTTTTCTGGCTGTTCCTTTTGATCCCCCTTCTTGTCGATTGTCTTCTTTCTTATTCTTTTCTTCTTATTCTTTTCTACTTGAGTCTTTCTTTACAGACAATATTAGCTTATTAGCTTTTTCTTTTGTTGGTTTTTCATATATTAGCAGTATTTCGGGATGATACAAAATTGGTGACTTTGGAAAAAAAGAATCGTTTCTCCTACACATTTTGCTTTCCAGAGGTTTCTAGACCGATCGTCGTCCCTGATAGATACTATGAAACCATACTCTTTTCTTTTCCTATCTTTCCGTTTTTTATCTAACGTGCCTCATTATGAGTTCTTTCTTTTCTTTTTCTTTTTTCTCTTTTATCCAATCCACATAGTAAGGCGTCTTGTGGCGGGATAATTTATATTTCTATTCTATGTATGCTCTGTTGGGCAATACTTTGTAGAGACAAAGTGTCTTTTTTGCTCTCTTTTCTGAATTCACACTATACAATTCGATGGCGTGAAGATGGAATCATTCCTTCTTTTCTCTTATTCTTACTCCACAGCTCATCTCAATTCTGTCCTTTGAGCCCTGTTTCTATTTTCTTCTCTTCTCTATATCTATCAGGGTTGAGATTTTTCCACTTTCGTTTCCTGTCTTTTTTTTCCTCTTTTCAACCTCTCTTGTTCTTACATTCATGGCATCAACTCCCGCCCCAACCAGCTTGGTGGTTTTCATCCTTTTTCTCCTCTCTTTTGATCTTCGTTGATGCCATCGACTTTTTTTCCATTCTCGTTTATTAGAGTGGGAGACTGAATGGGAAGAAGATGTTCTTTTAAACAAAACATTCGTCTTCTTTCTCTCTTAGCGAGTATATCTATGGTTCAAATGGGCAGTAGCTTTCTTGATGGTCATTCGGGTATAGGCAGAACAGGTGGGATATTGGATTTTAGTCACGTTATTGTTAAGTGAGATTTTGGAGTTATTTGTACTTGGATTCTTCTTATTGTGTTGTTATTTATTATATCTCTGTACAGTCAAGTTTTTTTTTGGGGTTCTTCTTGGCTTTTTTTTCTATATTTTTTTTATATTTGTATCTGGCAACAGGCGTATGTATGTGTTATGTCTCTATCCTTTTCGTTTTTTTTTTTTATTTTCTCTCATCTTCACTCAGTCTTATTTTTATACCTTCAAATTTTCAAAGTGAAAGTTTCGTTTTGCACATTTAATAAATGTTTTTTGTTGCTATAACCATCATCGTGACTTGTCGTACTGGTTTTCATTTCTATTTTGGGGTCCAAAATTGGAGCTTTCTTTTTTGACTTGTTAATATTGCGCCTTTTCATTTTATACCGACTGGCCTCGGGTTCGGTGGATTAAAGGCCAGTGGAGTAAAATGAAGCTTCTGTTTGTAGGTTCTAATTTTGTCTGGCAAAATGGCTTGACAAGGCCTTTGGTTGTTTGAATACTGGGGAATCCTGGTTCTTTTAGACCATTAAAGCCTGGCTCGAACGACATTGACAGCTGTAGAAGAAGCTTTTGCAACGTTAACCCAAACCAAGAAAAGCAGAAAAAGGAATATTTAATCCGGTTGGAGGAAAATACCTCTACTTTCAAGAAATAGAATAATAAGTTTTTTAACACGAAATCTAGCTTTCAGATGGGAATTAAATTCGTAGAAGTGTTAACTCAGATTCACGTCACATAGATAGGCAGATTAAATCATTCTAAATTTCAGAATTTGGAGATGGATTACAGATTTGCCGAACAAGGTATTGAGAGAATAAGGAGCAATAATGATGCCTCGGGAGGCTTTTTATGCGGGAGATAGAGCTATCCGCTTTAGGGATATTTGTTTCCTCATCTCCAAACGACAAAAAACCGTCATCTTTTGTGAAGTTTTTCTAAAAGTGATAAAGAGTGCACTTCCACCGTCTTCTTCGCCGTGTTTCAAAGTTGATTATATTCGAACATCATTAGTAACGTCTATATAAAGCGTCTTGCTACCCACAAATCCCAATCACAAAAACAATGGCCGGTCCCGTTCGCCAGCCTATCGACGAAGCTGCTCTAGCAAAGTATCTTGTGACAGCCGCTCCATCGATACAGCAACCATTCAGCGTCACCCAGTTTCGCTTCGGCCAGAGCAACCCGACCTACCAACTCACCTCGAAGCTATCTTCTAGCGCGCCGATATCACCCGGGATCTCCACGCCGCGATACGTGTTGCGTAAGAAGCCGCCGGGCAAGCTAGTCTCCAAGACGGCGCATCAGGTCGAGCGAGAATACCGCGTGATAAGCGCCCTGTCGAGTCCGCGATCGAGCGATGCCAGAAGCGCACATGGCAGTAAATCGCCATCACCATCGCCATCGTCACAAAAGTCCCGTCATCACGAATATGGCGTGCCGGTGCCGCAGACATACTGTCTCTGTACCGACTCGGCCGTTATAGGAACGCCGTTTTATATCATGGAGTTCCTAGATGGTCGCATCTTTGAGGATTTCCTGATGCCTAGCATAACAGATCCCCTACAGCGCAAAGACATGTGGCGCAATGCAATCAATGTATTGGCGTCTCTTCACGCAGTCGATGTGGACGAGGCCGGGCTATCCGACTTTGGCCGCCGTGATGGCTTTTATAACCGCCAGGCTGCAACTTGGGCTAAGATATGCGCTGCACAGGCACAGGTCACAGATATCGAGACAGGCGAACCAGTGGGAAAACTGCCCTTTATGGACGAGTTGATGGTGTTCTTTGCAGACCCGAAGAATCAACCAAAGGACAGAGGAACGCTGATCCATGGTGATTTCAAGATCGATAACATGATCTTATCACACGAGGGAACAGAGATTCTCGGCGTACTCGAGTAAGGATACCCGCTCTAATCATAACACAACTAGGCTAACCTTATCTTGCAGTTGGGAAATGTCTACCATCGGCCACCCTCTTTCTGACCTATGCAACTTTCTCACCAAGTTCACACTCGCTTCCATGTCCTCCGTCCTAGCAATGACAAGTCTAACACTCTCTCATCAACCGTCCACAAGCGGAGACTCTCTTGCATCACCCGATAATGCCTACCTTCCCGGCCTTACACCCGGCCTTCCGTCAGTCGACGAGATCGTCACATGGTACGCTGCCAAATCCGGATATGATCCACGTGAGGGGAACGAACTAGCATATGGAATGGCCTTCAACATCTTCCGACTAGCAGCTATTTGCCATGGAATTGCAGCGCGATATGCTCGACGCCAGGCGAGTAGTGCACGTGCTCTAGAAAACGGACTTCAGAGAATGCCACTCGCTGAATTTGCATGGGCTTTGGTTTTAGCTACGAAACAAACCCGTGAGAAGCTATAAGAGACGGCGATATATGGTGTATGTAGTCAATGAGAGATAGTTTTACAAAATGTATAATATTCGATGATAAAGACAACGAAAGGAAAGGCTTGGCATTACGAGAGTATTTGCTAGGAAAGACAGGCCTAGAATTATAGCAGAGCCGCATATGTAATCAAACTAGCTTATACTCGGTTTAGAAGACTACACCATGATAAAAAAGGCTAAATGTCGTGATGTTATGTATCCAAGCCAGTTAATATATCAGCAGCGCATTCCCTTTACTTTCAATAGGTTGAAACAGTGTCGAATGAATATATGTTGCTTAACATAAAATTTTTTAATTAAATTTGCCACCGCAAAACAGTGTGATTTCGCACTAACAAAATCAGATAATCAAAAAGCTCCCAATCTAGAAAAGTTCAGGTGTAAAGCTAAGCACAGCTGCAGCTTTTCCATTTGCCAGCCAAAGTTGTAAAACAAAAAACAGTACTCGATAACAACATCTTCCCTTCATAAGCCCAACTTCCTGACCTCGGCCTTGGTCAAACAAAGTCAGACAATCCGCCCGTTTCTTATCTATTTGGTGCGCGGCACATCTTATCAATGTAAAATGTATCAGCATATGCCGCGCATCGTATCCTTGACGTAGTGGTTGTTCCAAAAGACTCCAAACAACAAATTCGAAAGGGAGCCTTTTTTATCTTTCATAACTTGATATCCTCGATGCTTTCCTATCGTGGCAGTTACGCCTTAAATTCATGGACAGCCTAAACATCACCACTAACCACCAAAAGAAAAAAAAAATGTCGTCCTCTAAGCATCAAAATGATCGCGGACTTCGCAATCGTCTGGCGCGTCTTTGGCTCCATTCGAGCACCGAAGGCGAGCAACAACCGCTTCTAGGCTCTTCCCCATCTTCGTCTTCTCGGTCGCCACGATCGCCATCACCATCCTCGCCAGATATAACTGAGCAAGATCACGTGCATTCACAACGCCCACGCGCGGTTCACTTTCTCGTCCGGCAGGCGAGTTTCCGACGCCTAGCATCGACTCAGCTGTACAGTTGCTCTGTAGATACAGACTCGCCGCACCCGGTTTACATGAACATCCACCGAATTCGCCGCGATATCGTGGCAGTTGTCGAGGATTATCTGAGTCTCGAGCAGTTGCAGGACGTGCGTATAAACATTGCCGTCGTGCGGCCTCTAGTCGACAAGTTGTATGACACTGAAGATGTTTCTATTAGTACGAGCGAAATACACTAGTTCATATATATATATATATATTGTCCGTTTGTACACTAACAGCCTGTTTGCATTAGTTTACTGTCTCATGGTCAACCGCGCTCGTTTCTTAGCCGAACAAGCCACTTCACCAAATCGGAACAACGTTAGTTTCACTCGCGCCATTCTTTGTGAGTTAATAGCTACTCGTATCTTGCGGCGCTATGGAGAAGATGCGGCTCCAGATGACAGGCTCTTATTACTCGCCAACATACTAGTCGCGGGATTCCATCCGTTTCTGAATGCTCCGCCAGATGTTATCGCACAAGCCGAGGAAACCATTTCATGGGCACATTTCAAGCCGTTGCCGGCTCTCGAAGTTGCAATCTTGACGGAAAGTAAGATGTTTCTCTCATCATCGACATGTCAGAAAGTGTAGGTCAATCCTAAGCCCCTTTATCATAATTATATCTCAGTTGACACCATGTCTAACGGCGCACGCATAGAGTTACGGCCATTCATGAAGGGCGCATTATATACACGCCTTCGTCTTTCTTCGATATCATCCCTGATCACTATAAGAAGACGCCTATTACGCTATACAACCCCCGTAAATCACCGCTTCTTAACCAATACCGCCTCATCGTGCCGCGGGTACGAAACATACTAGATCAGGTTCAGTTTCTAGTTTTGTTACTACTGTACTTTTTCTTTATGGCCGAGCGCGATCCCACGGTCGTGAGCTGGCGTGAGATCTGTTTTGGTGTTTATACATTCGGTTGGTCACTTGATCAATGTGCTACAATTCTCGAGCATGGCTGGTAAGGCTGCCTTATCTTCTTTCTTTTCACATTCAGTGTGACTTGAGTTCTTCTCTAACTCTAGATGTCTCAGGAGTATATACTCCCAAAATCTATGGTCCTTCCTAGATGTCGGCTTTATGCTCTTGTATTCAATGTATATCTGTCTGCGCACATACGGCGCCATAATGGGTGAGAAGGGCATGAGTATTCAAGGTATAGACTTACTAGTCATGGCAGCACCTATCCTCGTGCCACGGCTTGCCTTCAATATCATGTCTGATAACATGGTGTTCCTCTCTATACGTGCTATGATCTCTGACTTCACCCTCTTGACTGTGTTGTCGGCATGGTGTTTCTGTGGCTTCTTGATGGCTCTGAGTTGGCTGAGCGAAGGCATGCACAGTCGCTGGATTATTGGGAAGTGGTTGCTGTGGATCTGGTTCGGTCTAGATGGTACCGGCATATCAAAATCGGCAAGTCGTTTTCTATCTTTCCCTTTTCTCCTTTCCTCCATATATTTCCAGCAATATCAATCTATCCATCTTCCCTCGCACCACTCCAGCCTTGTCTTTTAACCTAACTTAACACTAACAAGAGATGTCGCTTATCTGTACAGGTTGACTTCCACCCCCTATTAGGGCCTGCATTAACTGTTGCCTTCTCCTTTCTGGGAAATACACTCTTCCTGACCGTCTTCGTCTCTGTGCTGACCAACACATTTGCACGGATCTCGCGTGATAGCACCGCTGAAATACAGTTCCGAACCGCTGTGCTGACCCTAGAAGCCGTCAAATCCGATGCAGTTTTTGCCTACCACCCACCCTTCAACATCGTTGCCATTGCTATCCTCGTGCCGCTTAAATTTCTACTCTCACCCCGTTGGTTCCATAAGATTCATGTTGCCGCAGTGCGCACTGTAAACCTTCCCACCCTCTTAGTCATTGCTTTCCTTGAACGCTATGTGCTTGAAACGTTCCGCGTTGTAGGCACTGATAAGCACAACGGAGAAAGAGATGAAGACCCAGAAAACTTAGGGTTAGGTGTCACACGATCAACTCAGCCGTCGCGCAAGAAAAAAGGTCTCTGGAAGAATTTCCGTTTCACAGTAAACCCAGACTTGGCAACTGTATTCGATCATCCGCCGCCAGACAGTGTCGAGGACGCTATCGCTGCCGATGATGACTTCACTCACCATTTGATCCGGCGACAATATGTTCGACCTCGAAGACGCGATTCGACTTTTGGTGATCTAGCCCCTGTTTCATCTGCACCCATGGCAGATTTACCACCACCAGCTACTTCTGTCGCTGCTGCTAATTCGATGCAGCTCAACTCTGGCAATCAAGCAAAGCAAGAACAGAACTTTCAAAGAAATGATATGACTGAGGTCACGCATAGACTGGATATCTTGGAAGAGCGAACTTTCCGAATTATGGATATGTTAGAGCAATTCATTGCATCGGCTGCACCTGAATCATTAGACGGAAGCTTTTCCGCTGATGTCGAAGAAAACGCTAATGAAAGCGTATCACAGGGTACAACTGCATTCGATCAGTAATATAGATCAGGGTTCACGAAGAACATCTTGTATAAAGGTTAATTACAGAGCCAACACAGCAAAAACTGATATCATGGATGATATACAATTACGATCTTTTGATTTTAGCAACACTGATATAACCAGATTAGAACAAATAGGGAGAAAAATTCCATCCGTAAATTTTGTACTATGTAAGAATTCTATTGGTCTAAGGATAAAAATAAAGTATAGTTTCAATTTTTGCTTTATTTTTAGGCTAAGTGTGTGCGCTTGGTAGAAAGTTGAATTTAAGTGTGAAAAAAACAATTAGTGAGTTCCCCCTCTTCTCATTTTTCTCTCGAAAAAAAAACTCTTTTCCTTTCATTCTCAGCCTCTTTCTCAAAAATAAATTCCTAGAAATCGTACTGTGTACGATTCTTTTCTTTTTGTTGTTGCAGAGAACATTTATCTCTATATTTCAATTTAAACCTTGTTAGACTTGATTTTTGACTCTCAGCAATCAGTAGGGTTCCTGATTTTTCGTTCAATCAGAGAGGGTTAGTCTTGTAAAAAGAGGCGTAACTCTTCTGCTCATGGTAAGTCGACAGCTGCAGGCAGCTGTCAAAAGGTGAAAGATCCCGGCGTAGACCCACTTATTTTCAATTTTTTTGAGGGTTATAAGGTAGCTTAAGAGGTCGTTATTTCGTCCTTCGGGACATTTGGTCAATTTGGTAAGCTCTCACCTCCAAAATCACCCGATTTCTGGCACGTCGTTGACTCATATACTAACTTCCATTCTTCCTACAGAAACGATACAGAGAAGATTAGCATGGCCCCTGCACTAAGGATGACACGCTACATCAAAGAGAAGCTGCAAATTTTTTTTTTTATCTTTTTTTACAATTCTTTTTTTTTAGTATGTGAACAATTTTATTGTAAGAGGAAAATGTATATGTTCGATTTACGGCAATGGCAGGGTGTCATTCTTTTTTTTTTTTTTTTTTTTTTTGGATCAGTGATAGAGCTTGTATCTTAAGTCAACGAAATGGTGACCGTCATATTGCTGCGAAATGCGAAATAACAGTAGGTAGACGTAAGTAATAATCAATCAATCTATCCCAAATCAACTTATCAACCATTGTATATTTCCTTATGAGGTAAGATATTTGTACATGTATGTTTGCGATAAATTGTCACCGCTTCCATGAATCAATCACTATTTCCATGAATCAATTATCGCTTTCATGTAAGTCATCGTTTTCATGAATCACACACACACTGCTTATATTTTAGTCACAACCTACTGTTTTCCCTATGCCTCTTAATATAAAACTATATAAATGGCGCACAGAACGCCAACTGAACGAGCCTAATCATGAACAATACAATCACAGGGCTCGATGCTGTACTCAAGAACAGAGGCAGGCCGTCTCATAACGGCTCTGTTAATGAATCTAGTGTCTTCACCATACAGCTGAGTTTGGTATACACCTCCCGTCACACTACACCATCGATTCAACGGGAGTTGAATGCTTAGGAGCACGGTGAATCACTGAATAAATTGGACGAACATGACGGGGATTTTTAATGCTTTGACAACCGGCCAACTGTTTGTCTTATTTTTGGCTTCAATATACCCTTGATGCAATTTTTCCTATATATTCATATATTCCTATTTGTTATTTCGATGTAAATCGTGAAAACTTTCATTACTTTTTTATGTAACTATGTATGTAATTGAAAACCGGGCAGAAAAGTGGGAGAAAAACGATATTGTCTAAAATAGGAAATAATTATCCGAATAGCTCATGTGCAAATATCCGGTCTCTTTTTTGTCTACTTGTGAATCCCTAACGTCTACATACTGTTGTTTCGTTGATTTTTACTATCAGGCGACCACCCAGTAAGCCTCTGAGAAATGAGTTATTGTGTGTTAAAGAATAAAGAAACTTTTGGCATAGCACAACCAAAAAAAGATTCTCGTACTACGGAGTAAAATATCTGGAACCTTTAGAAAGGCTGTCCATTGAGCATGAGTGAGGCTAGTTGCAGTGGAAGAATGAGACTGAGAAAATGAGGGATAGAAACAAAAGGTCGGACTCAAGGCCCGAAACTTTAGTAGCTCGAAATAAATTAAATGGATAGCTAGAAGCATATGGAATATGTGATAGAAGCTATGTAAACTACAGCGGAAGAGAAAGGTTTCATCTTTAATATAGCTGCTCGAACACAAAGATACCACTCCGAGAGTTGTAAGAGGAAAGTTCGACAGCAAATGCTCATAAGAAGTCCAACTATGTACCAAAGATCTCATGACTGACAATAGCTCCTACTTGGTCAAGAGCTCAACAAAATCAAGATGGCCGTTAACTTGAGAATGCCTAAGAGCAGTCCAGCCATTAGAGGTCTCATGATTGATGTCAGCTCCATTCTTGATCAGGAGCTTAGAAACATCAATATGACCTTCATAACAGGATCTTCCAAGAGCAGTCAATCCATTAGGACTCTCATAATGGATACCAGCCCCGTTTTTAATCAAAATCTTGGTTTTCCTGTCTGCAATACTGGGAACACTACCGACGTGACTCCAACAATATTCCATGACATAGCTGGAGAATTTAATAGCTATAGGGCTGTCTTGCTTGCAAACATGAGATTTTGAAGCATTCCTTCCTTGTGACAGAGATAGGTATCTATAGCAGATATCGTACAAGATTTCGTGAGCCTCTTCTTGACCACAGCAAAGAGGCTTACTATGTAGTTGGAAAGAGGTATTCAACAAAAATTCTTTGGCTGTTTGGTGTATCAAATGAACTGTAGACTCCTTGATGAAAATAAAGAGGCCACACAAGTCACTTAGGCTCTTCTCAATGAGTTCACAACCCTTGGTGGCATCTTGAATGCAAGCTGGACTTCTTAGCTTTAAGCTCAATGCAACTCCCATCTCTTCAATTGTCAGTGGACGCCGTGCACCAACAACAATCTGAAGAATCAGAATAGCCTCTTGTTCATATTCAAGTTCAATGCGCTGTAAGATGCTCTTGTAAGCATCGTTCACAGTAGCAGGAAGTACATCAATTTCGCTAACTTGGAAGCCAAATTTTCTTGATAAACACTCTGTGTGCTTTATGATGAGACCAACACACATATATGTACGATTCTCCATACTGAGGAGCTTTTTTTCGATCTCCACACGAAACTTTCCTCTCACATTCAGCCTTCTTATATGAGATTGAGCAAATAGATTGATTTCAGCCTGAATTTGAATGCCCTCTTTCACCACAAAGATAGATCTGGGGAAAAGTTTCAACAGTGGAATTGAAATTGTCACATATTACTCGGCAAGGTCTACTAGTGAACAAGATCTTCAACCAGCCTGAGTGGCTCAAATCTTTGGTCTTCTCAAACCACTTAATAATAAAGTGAATCAATGTAGATTGATCCTGGGGAACATACTCATCCAAGGCATCTATAACAATGAACGTGCTGGCAAAATCTTCATCGCTAACAGCTGCTATCAAGATCTGCTAAAGTGTATACACTTCATGCTGAAGTTTATCTCCATTCCTTCTCCAAGGTGTTAAGGCATACCTTCGTAGATATGGTTGGTGGCTAAAGAGCTGTGGCAAGGCTACCTTGTTCTTTGTTGTCCTTGAAGAAAAAATAGCAGATGGAAGGTAAAGTATCAGAAGAAGAAGGAGAAGAAGAAGGAGAAGAAGAAGGAGAAGAAGAAGGAGAAGAACCACCACACAATTTTTTGTCAATGAGAAATCTGCTCAAAACAGACTCTCCACAGCCTGGATCGGCGGAGATCAAAAGAGGGTCGTTGTTCGCGTTGTTGAGCCACTAGTAAGTTTTTGTGTTTTAATGACCCAGATACATGTTCCCTTCATGGCCATGAGATTTATATCTTTAAAAGACATGTAAGAAACAGTTTTTAAGCTCTGATAACATTGTGATAGTTTATCTTCCTGTTCAGTATTGATCTTCTGGTGGTGTAGATTTTCGCTCTGGTCGATGATCTGATCGGTGTTTGAGGTGATGTTGATACCTAGCTCTTCTTAAATATCAATGTTAGAATGTTATATCTTGTGAAAGTAATATGAGACAAAAGAGGACTTTGTTATTCCGCACCAATAAAATTTGAGGCTGGTATTATCATATTGATGTTGCTCTTGTGCACGTAGCCTAGGAGCTCTTTGGCATAAGCGGCGGCCGAAAGAGCGGCATAGCCATGCCAGCTATCCTTTTGATGACTATCTGCATAATCCGAAATACTGAGGATAACGAGGCATGGGAACTGCTGTGTTATACCAGCAGCCTCCATTTCAACACATATAGCCCCAATCTCCTTTTGCAATTGATCACATCGTTTTGCATCTCGTATCACGGAGTTTCCCGATGCAATGATCCCATAATGTACCTGCGGATGACCATCTTCTCCTGTGGGTCTCAATAACTCCCATTCTCTAGAACAGGAGCCACAAGTTAGAGCATTTGATGGATGGATATGCTTTGGATCAACAATCTATCGCTTGTAGAACTAGGTTTTCCAAAAACCCTTCTAGCCTTTGAACTATACGATAGTGCTTTGTCAATATATGTCGGAAAAGCAGGGTCATCAAAATCAATGCTGACTTTGAACTTGTTCAGTGCTGAAAGTAGCATATCTGGAGGAGCATCCAGCTGGCCTTGTTGCAAAAATGGACCGTCATTCAGTAGTTTGCCAACATCATGTTGAACAACTCCACCGAATGTGTCTGAGGGTGTACCAACCACAACATCTCCGAGTCGAATGTCATATTCTGGAGAGGGAATTCCCGCACCAATTCCCACTAGAAGTACGAACCGTAGAGATGTGGAAAAGGCATGTGCCGTGCTGCTAGCAGCCGTGGGATTGACCAATTGATGGTAAGCAAATTAAAACAACAATGTGTTTGCCAATACGGCCATAAGTATAATCGGTTAAAATTGTAGAGGTTTGGTCTTCGGGATGCCCAAACTCTTCATCAAGAATAGGCCTGGCAGCAGATAGTTCACGAGATAAGGCACAGATCCAGCCGATCTCGTAGGTGTAAAAATCTGCAAAGATGCGGAAAAGCTGTCAAATGATGAAGAAGGGGTATAGAGACTGTTAATAAAGAAATTAGATAGATGGCAAAAGGTATAGGAAGAGTACGTACTATATGAGACTGTTCTTGAAGGTAGTTGGGCTGCTCAACCAGATTTTGCAGCGCCTAAATTGCAAGATTGATTGCCGGGCTATAACACAGGCAAAGTTGGAATAATGATAGCAATAATAGTAGTAGAGAGAAGCTGATGTGGGCACAAAGAAGACGTCTGGGGTGGTGGAGGTGATGGTAAAGTAGATTTTGTTTCATAGATAAAATGTCAACAGCTACCGAATATGCAGATGCGCTTATTTAATATGAGAGAGATGTAGAAAACTTTTTTTTGTTGCGAATTACGTATAATACCAAGTTTCCTCTAGTTAGTTAGTGATATACAATACTTCATGATTAGGATACTGGACTCAGCATTGTTATCTTTCGGTCATAATAGAAGCTACTAGTAATAGTGGGTTCTACTTTGCCATCTTGCTGTATTTAGTTTCACTCTTCACTAAGACTTAACATCTTCATTGCTCTTTGGCTCCATAAGATTAATGAATCAAAAAAGGCATGATTAGTGGTATGTATGTGGATAAACCAAAAAAAAATAAGAAAATTAACTTGCTCCATATAACATCTAAACTCATTATTGATTACTTGATAAAAAGAGCATAAATTACTGAATCGACTACACTTATACTACAGTTATCAGCTCTAAGTAACCCGTTTTTGTCGTTGTCATTGATATTAGCAATGAGAATGATAGATCATCTTGTTTTTATCTTTAGAGAATCATTCTGGTATTTATAGAGCCTCACTGCAGTGATACACAGCATAAATATTGTAAAGTTACAAGTGAACGGTAAGATCAACTATTCGAAATCTGCATGTTTCCATTAAGTTGGCCAGTGGGCGAATCGCCTCAAGCACTTCTGGAAAGATATACATCTTAGTACTTCCTTGTCGTTTGTTACTAACATGATAGACTGATTGATCCTTTAGCTAAACCCAAAATCTGCAGTTGACGGCTAAAGTTAGCGTTAAGTTATGGTGTATTCATTAGTTATCAAAGAAGCCATGAAGGGCTGTAAATAGATACTACATGATATGTCTATATGTCTATGTCTATTCTCAACTCTAGAATTTGGCAAGATATTTGGGATCTTGAATAATTTTACTTGATCTCATACGTGATAATCGAGAGTTTTGAATTTTCTGTTTGCTAAAGAATACTTTTCTTCAGTGTTCAAGATTGAATTTTGCATAAAAAGAGATAGAAATAATCATCTTCACCATTAGAGTAAAGACTGATAAGTTTGCACATTTTTGCACATTAAAAAAAAAGGTCCTACAAGACAGAAGACATCTATTATACAAAGGCCAGTCATATCGTAGGGGATATGTAGCCGAAATCTAGCTATATGAATGGGGGAGTAGCCTTATGTGGCTTGATATAACAGTGGTGGTTTGAGGCGTAATGGAAAATTAATTGGAGTGATTGAAAGTGAATGCGTAAGATTCCGAATCGTAATAATACAAAATGGTTGATGATACAATAATGATATAAAAAGCAAAGATATATCGATTGAAAGATACGATATATAGCAGGTGATGGTACAATGCAAGGATGTTGCGTAAAAAAAACATACAAGATGCCATGTTGAAGCTAAATCGAGTGAGCATTGCTGGAAATTGACTTGAGATTAAGCATGGGCAATTTTACAAGTTAGACTTGATTTGTCATTAGTGAGATCGATCTTTGCCGTCTCGCCCTGTGTTAGCTCGCCACGGATAATCTTGTCTGCAATGGTATTTGAGATCTCCTTGGTGATGAGTCTATTGAGCGGGCGAGCGCCATACTTGGGGTCATATCCATGCTCAGCCAGCCAATCACGTGCTTCGCTAGAAACATCCACTGTGATACGGCGTTCATCAAGACGGCCTTGGAGCTGTTGTAGGCGGATATCGGCAATCTCACGGATTGCATCCTTGCCAAGCGTTTGAACACTATGAATGAGTCGATACGGTTGAGGAACTCCGGTGCATAATTGCTCTGTACCACATCCATGACGGCCTTGCGGACCTCTGGGTCGATGTCGCCTTCCGCAGTCTCTTTGTACGGGTGTAACGGGTTTGCATCGACTAGAATATCGGCGCCTAGGTTGGACGTAAAAACAATGATGGTGTTGCGGAAATCGACTTTGTGGCCTTGAGCATCTGTTAAGAAGCCCTCGTCAAGGACTTGTAGAAGGAGGGCCGAAATGTCGCGATGCGCCTTCTCGAATTCGTCAAATAGAAGAACGGCATAAGGCTTACGGCGAACTTGCTCGGTCAGCTGACCAGCGTCCTCGTAGCCTACATAGCCAGATGGTGCACCAATCAGGCGAGAAATAGTATGTTTCTCCTGGAACTCGCTCATATCGAAGCGAACAACAGCACGCTCTGTGCTGAACAAGAACTCGGCAAGCTTCTTGCAAAGCTCTGTTTTGCCCACGCCGGTAGGCCCTAAGAAGAAGAAAGAGGCCGCGGGCCGATTTTCTCCGCTCAGACCGGCGCGCTGGAGACGGACGGCATCCGAAACTGCCTTGATAGCCTCATCTTGACCCTTTACAGAGGCACGAAGAGTGCCCTCCATATTGACAAGCTTTTCGATGTGACCAGAAGTCAGCTTGGTGACAGGTATGCCTGTGATACGTGAGACGACAGCGGCGATGTCATCGGCAGTGACTGAATCATGGATCAAGCTATCGCCATTTTTGGCAGCATCACCTTCTTGGGGTAGACGTTGTTCGAGATTTGGGATGATTCCAAAGCGAAGCTCAGAGGCGCGACCAAAATTGCCTTCGCGCTGAGCTTTATCAAGATCAATGCGAGCTGCATCTAGCTCACTCTGAATGCGCTTGATAGAATCAACTTCGGCCTTCTCAGCTTCCCACTTCTTATTCAAGGAATCACGCTCGGCCTCTAGGTTCTTCAGATCACCTTCGAGTTTCTCACGACGCTCTCTACTGGTAACATCCTTTTCCTTTCGCAGACTTTCAAGTTCAATTTGAATTGTCATGATTTTTTGATCGAGGGCCATGATATTCTCAGGTTTGGATTCGTGCTGAAGTTTGAGATGACTGGCTGCTTCATCCATAAGATCGATGGCCTTGTCAGGGAGGAAGCGATCGGTGATATAACGATTGGAGTAAGAAGCAGCAGCTACAAGAGCCCCATCGGTGATGCGAACACCATGATGGACCTCGTATTTCTCCTTGATACCGCGTAGGATGCTGATTGTATCTGGGACGCTCGGCTCGTTCACGATGATAGGTTGGAAGCGGCGAGCCAAAGCAACGTCTTTCTCGATCAGGCGGTACTCAGCAAGTGTAGTTGCACCACAACATTGAAGCTCACCGCGAGATAAAGCAGGCTTGAGAAGGTTAGAAGCGTCAATAGAACCTTCAGTTTTACCAAGTCCGAGTAGGGTGTGAAGCTCGTCGATAAAGAGTATAACTTCGCCATTAGACTTTTGAACCTCGTCCAGCACGCGCTTGAGTCTTTCTTCGAAGTCGCCACGATATTTCGAGCCGGCAATGAGTGAGCCTAGGTCGAGCGTAATGACACGCTTATTCTTGATACTTTCCGGAACTTCACCCTGTACGATTCTGAGAGCAAGGCCTTCGAGGATGGCAGTTTTGCGGTACCGGCGTTTCCGATGAGTACCGGGTTGTTCTTGGTTCGTCTGGAGAGAATCTGGATGGTGCGCTGGATCTCACCATCACGGCCAATCACAGGGTCAAGTTTTCCAGCCTTGGCTTTGGCGGTAAGATCGACGCCGAATTCTTCCAGTGCAGGCTTTTGTTCACCACCGCTCATGTCCATGCGATGAGTGCCGCCTGGCGGATGAGGCCGACCACCCTGACCGGATGCATAGTTGCGTGATTGAGAAAGTCGTAATGGTATGTTCTGGAGACTGTGGCGGGCAGAAATAGCAGCGGCGCCGAATGCAGGAATCGGCACTCGGAGAGGAATAGTGGAGGGAATAGCTCGGAAGCGCAGAGCTCGCCGAGCTGCAGATGTAAGTTGCAGTTGAGCTTGCATGGTTATAAAGAAATCGCTTAGTTATCTTATATCTTACAAAAGTAAACAACAATGAAAAGACCCTTTCACACAAAAGTCAAAGATCGCCCGTGAGTCAGGGTGCTTGCCTATACATATATAGCCGTCTATCACCACTACAGGATCAGCAGACTTCATCGATTATGCTAGTCTTTTTGCCGCTTCGCGGTCACTCTAGAAGCTTCAACGCTATTTCTCGTAGCTTCTAGCATTGCCTAGTTTAGGTTCGGGAACATAGCGCATAACGCTTAACCCTAGATCTATGCCCCACCACAGCGTGCAAGCTTATCTGCAACCGATAACGGATAATTTTCGGGGCTGAAGCGCCACATTGCATCAAGCCAGCCACTCCCCGCCTTCCCAATGAGGGCTAGTGGGAGGGTTTGTGAAATTCTGGTCTTCCCACAAAATTTTCAAATGTGTGGGTGGCCCTGCACCACAGACAGCGAAATCCTACTGGGCGGCTTCCGGTCCATTGGCTAGCCTGAGTGTTCCACTAATTCGTCAACGATAGGGAATCTCGTCTTCCTTTCCTACTTTCTGTGTTGTGTGTTGATTCTTCCTCTTCTTTCTTTCTTTCAAATTCTCGTTCACCCGGACGACAAAAATCAGACACAATGGCCCCCGTCGCGCAAAAGTGGTACCCTACCGACGACAACTCGGAGCTGAAGCAGGTGAGTTTTCCTTGCCGCTCTCCATGATATTGACGGCAGTGTTAGGCGAGACTTGGGAACTTCGGCATAAAGCGATATTTGATATTTTGGGACGACATATGAGATACCGATGATTTATACCATAAACGCTACCGATACCAATATTCAATTTCAGACGACAGAACAGCTTCTCGGCACATGTCCAAAAACGTATTACATTCGAGCATCATTTCTGCGACTATATTAAACTTCACCAACCTCGAGATTCAACAACCTCATCAAAAGCGATGGTAGAAATATAAAATTTTAGCAACTACGACTTCCAAAGAAATCAGCATACTATATCTCCCCGAACATCAAAATATTGCGTAGTTCCAACGTCTTGCCGGAACATCGCGAGTCAACTTACCGTCAACAACCATTGGAGCGCATATACTGACCCGTTCTTTTCGATATCTAGACCCGCAAGGCTGTCCGCGCCTGGACTCCCCGTGAGTCTCTGGTTCCCGGCACTGTCCTGATTCTGCTGGCTGGCCGTTTCCGTGGCAAGCGCGTCATCCTGCTCAAGAGCCTTGACCAGGGTGTTCTGCTGGTCACCGGTCCCTTCAAGATCAACGGTGTTCCTCTGCGCCGCGTCAACTCCAGATACGTCATCGCTACCTCTCTGAAGGTTGACCTGGCCGGTCTGGACCAGGCCAAGGTTGACGAGGTTTCCAATGCCAAGTACTTCACCTCCGACAAGGAGGCCCAGAAGGCCGGTGAGGAGGCTTTCTTCAAGAACGGCGAGAAGCCCCAGGTACGATCCCGCTACACTCGAGCAAGCTCTCGATATTTACAACCACTCGGTTTCGATTTGGATACAAAGAACTAACACATTTCTACAGAAGAAGGAGGTTAACGCTACCCGGGTGGCCGACCAGAAGGCCATTGACAAGGCCCTGCTGGCTAACATCAAGAAGGTTGATATGCTCTCTTCTTACCTATCCAGCTCTTTCTCCCTGCGGAAGGGTGACAAGCCCCACGAGATGAAGTGGTAGATGTTCGATATACCCCCCCGCAAACAATCAAAAAATTCGTCTTCGGCGCTTCATGAATTGATTACGAGAGGTCTTTCGAAAAACAAAAGAGAGAACACAAATGGAATACGGGAACAAATCAAAGAAGAAACCAAAAAAGGCCCATAAACCAGAAATCAATGGGAAAAAAAGAATAAAACGTGAATAATTTTTCTTTCCATGAGTACTACTACCCTCTTTATCTTCTTTTCCTTTCTAGCACCTCTTTACATTCACTTTCCTTTCCCTTTTACAACGTCATCATATTCCGTCTATATCCTTCCAACTCCGCCATGAGCACGCTATATTTGGATAGAGAAAAGAGTGGCAGAGAAGTCATGTACGTGAATCGACGCGAGACCCAGCCTTTGTCTCTTTTTCTGTAACTGTGCTGAAAGACTGTGATATGATCAAAGTTGTAGTACATTTAGACAGACCTCGTTAATATGTATGTAATTTAGAGTTGCTATTATTAGCGACTTTATATTGCACCTTCGTCATCGAGTATATGGGGTAATTGCATCCGAATATTTCGTCATGTGCTCGGAAGTTTCAGACTGTGTTACCTGACTCTGTTTTATGGAACCTGCTTTATCACCTTCTTTCTACGACTTACAAATAGAAGAAAAGGAAATCTTGATGTCTATTTTTATGTTCATGACTTCTATTTCTATCTTTATCTTTTAGATACCTGCTGGGTATCACAACGGATTGATAGCTTTGTTTTAGGGACTGAAGAATATGGAGTGTCTGGTAAGGAAAAAAAATAGGTTAGTGTCTATCTCTTGATTGAATCACGAATAAACCAAGCTGTTTCATTTGTGAATTTCTATGTTGAGAATGGCTTTTCTTCTTCCTACTGGCGTTTTTTTCTTCTTCCTTTGGGTTTTTTTCTACACATTATTTCTTAGACTTTTCCCAGGCTTGTGCTTCTATCCCATTTTATTTTCTTACGGAAGGAAAGAAAGGAATCATTGCGCTCTTATTCTACGATACATTATTTACGGGTCATGGTATACATAAAATATATAAAAAAAAAACAGAACAATAAACAAAAAAACAAAAAATGATCCTGTAGGTTGAAATGCTTGTATGTAATTGTTTAGTGAATCAGCGACGATGTCTACAACTAAAATTGAAATGAATTACTTCCTTTGATCAACGAGTCATTGGTAAGAAATTGGATGAGGCAAGACATGGTAATAATGCTGAATTGATAAGCTAGGCTATGAAGCTATACGGATTTGGCAGAACTGGGTATCTGAATGTTGGCACTATCTGTATTATTCCAACAGATGTATGCTTGGATTTTTTTGTACGATTGAGATGCTGATTTTCAAATCAACCATTCATGTATGGTTAAATGAAGAAAGAGGGGAGATAAGAAAGGCAAACGGATATGGCGTTCCGATTCGTGATTTATAGGTCACGGTCAACCCAGCTCTGAATGACACCCTCCAGGGTGGCATCGTAGTGCTTGATAGAGACGGATCCATCGGCATCTATGTCGGTGTTGGCCTGTACAAAGACCTTGCGGGGCTGCTTGTTGGACATGACAACATTGCGCACCTTGGAACCCCAGAAATCGGGATCAACCTCAGTCATGCCAAGGTAAAACTTGGAGCCTTCGACGACATCGGCCGTAGACTTGTAGATGTGCAGCTTCTGTAGGTACTTGCCAACAGCTGTAGGATATAGTTAGTATTTGGTTAACTAAGATGTGTAGACATATAGTAAACATACCATCACGACCAGCAGTCAGAATCTTGGAACGGTCAAGCTTGATAGTCAAGTCCGATAGATCCTCTTTGGCATATTCAAGCTTGCAGAAGTTGTCCTCAGCTTGCAGGAAGCACTATTTGGTAGTTAGAATTAGACGTGATCAAGACAAATTAAGAAGTTATCATCTTACCTGAAGGATAGAGAAACGAGCTTGAGAGTGAGCCTGGCCCCACTTCTGGCTCTTAGGATCCCACATCTCAAGAGAAACAAGACCGGCACGGGCCATAGAGAGGTAGGCAGCGTACAAAACATCACCAGCCTCACTGTTGATATCGGTAGTGCCGTCACCAAAGCCAAAAATTTCCAGGACGGGGAACTCGCAGCATAAGTACATAGCAACAAGCTCAGCACGGCACTCCTCGTATGAGCCGGCAATGCTTCCGAACACGGAGCCCCAGGTCTGACCAACCTTGTACCAAGTGTTGACGGGGGCGTTGGACAGAGGGCTAACGGGAGGGTTCTTGGGGTCGAAGTTGAAGACACCTGGGGCAGTCTCCTGCAAGAGTTTGCCGCAGCCGTGACCAGTCAACTCGTGCAGACCAACCTGGACCTCGAAAGAGCTGTCACGGTGCTTCTGGTAAACATCAAGATCCGCATCTGAAATGAAGGGGATCTTCTCGTTAGCACCCTTGGCGCTCAAGACGTTACCGAGGGACACATTCTTGAAACCCTCAGTTTGACGGATATCGTCGTAGTTGGGGATGTTGATGCCGGCAGGAATGCCGCTACCAGCAAAGGTTAGAACCTCGAGAGAAGTGAAATCAGGAGATAAGAACTTGTCCTTCTCAAACTCGGGGCTCCATGGCAAAAGGGGAATCAACTTGGGAGCACCGTCAACCAGCTTGCCGAAAGCAAGGGTACGCTCCTTGTTCACAACGGCGGCAAAACCCTCCCATTCACCACGAACACCAGCAGGGTCACGGTAGGTCTCGATGAAACCGACGTTGCATTCAACTTCGGGCTGCTTGTCGCGAATCCAGAAACGTTGGCTGTCCTTGAAGTCCAACAGAGAACCGTTATCGAAAGACTTAGCATAGGCCTCATGCATCTTATCTTGGTTCTCGTTGGAGGCACTTTCGCGGGCCTTGGCCATGTACTCGGAAGCAGCCTTCATCTCGGGGGCGTGATCACCGTAGACAAGCTGAATGGTCTTGCCATCCAGCAGACTACCCTCAACAGTAAACTTAGTATCAGCGCCGATGTCACCGCCAGTAGCAGGGATTTCCTTAGCGGCGGAGGCAATCAGGATCTGGAAAACACCTTCGGGAGTTTTGGCTAGGCGGGTGTTCTCAGGCAGCAGGCCCTTCTTCTCCATCCAGGCAGAGACGGCATCGATCTCATCCTTAGTTATGGTAGGAGAGTCAGGGTAGTAGGTGGTAGTGTGGCCAGCATCAATGTAGCCCAGATGCAGAAGACCTTGACTTTCGTGGCTGAAGATAGCGCCCTTAGTGGCATCATAGAAGGCCTGGGCCTCTGGGGACGACTTGGCTAGGGCAACAAAGATAGACTCATCACAGCGGGGGATAAACTTGGAGTCACCGAAGCTCTTGTAGTTACCGTTGTTGCCCAGGAACATACCAGCATACTGCAAGAAAGCGGCCAAGCCAGCTTCGTCAACATCGGCCTTGGAGGCCAGAGCCTTCCAGTCACCGTGGCAGGCTTTATGCAGAGCAATGATGAAATCATAGATAGGCTCCGACTCTGGCGAAGTTTGTCTCAGAACGATACGGGTACCAGCAAAAGAAGCCCTGGGTGATGAGGTTGGTTAGTTTTTTAGCTTTATATATAATGGCAGTAGTAGTAGTGGTAGAGCTTGGATATGTGTAGGTGTTGATAATGATGTAGATAGATAGCAAACTTACTTGCTGATGTAATGAGCATAGCGCTTCAGCTTGTCATCCAGAGCATTGAAGTGCTTCTCAATCTCCAGGCGCACCACGCTAGGCGGGGCATCAGCCAGGTAGTGCTTCAGCTCTTCGGGTTTCATGGCGGCAGAAGAAGCGTAAAAACGAGTCAATGTGGTGGGGCAGCTCAGCGTCGTTGTCTGACGCACAAGCAGAGCTGATCTTCGGGACAGGCTAGAGATACAGGGCTTCAATGTACGAGAAGAAGACGAGTACACGGAAGATAATGGTGAAGAGGCAGATGAAGAAGAAAATAAAGTTGAAAGTTGGCGAGTCTGACGAAGCGGTGGAGGGGCACCTGCCTTTAGTAATGCGGGAAGCAGTGGAAGCGCACGAGGCTGTAACCACCTGAACTGGCAAGCAGTCATGTTTTCGTAAGATACGATTGGCTGCTTTTTTTCTTACGTCTATTGTTATGCAATGTTCGTTAACAAAGCATCGATGCGCGCAAAAAAACGACAGGAAGGCTCTTTTGGGGTCTCAAGCACCTGCCCAACTCCGCATAGTGCCTCGTCTAAGAAGGTCAGAAAAAACCACTAAGGCCCGTAGTATGTTGTTTATTGCTTTTTTTGGTCTTGTGCCAGCAAACTGCTGCAAGTGTTCTGCAGTGTCGGAGCCAGCCACAGCCCCGAACGCCTCAAGCAGCATTAGCCGCTATAGCAGCAGCAATATCCAGTTGAGTTCTCGCGCTCTATAACGCTTATTCAACGCTTATAATACTCCAGCAAAGCGGTAGCCTACGCACTAGAGGTGGATCTCGGACCCTTGAACTCACGTCTAGCACCTACTATTCGAGGAAAGTGCTACTAATTCAGTTATCGAGTTGCTCCTGGGCGGGCCAACAACATGCCATATAGCGGGGCATTTAGGGTGGGGTTTTTTGCGAATATCAGAGTCAGGAACAAAAAATACAACCGCTAACAAACCAGCAAGTAACAGGATATGTAATCGCCAGTCTGTGTCAGCTGTTGACGTATCCTTGACAGCCGTCAAGAAGGTCTGATCAAGCGTCTTCTACATCATGCCCGTCCGTTGGTTCTGCATTGTCACGGACGTAGCTGTAAATAACAAGGGCTTGATAACACGTGGAGCCCATTTAGAGGTTGTAGATGCCAATTTATGGCCCAATACCCTTCTATTCAAGTTAGACCCAGCTATCAAGCTTTCGAACAAGCTCTCAAAAGTCCCTTAACATGCTTATATCGAGACTTCCGGTTAGTGGTCCAAGGCCTTTCCAGCCAACCTCATGTCTATTATTGCATTATTACATATCACTTTCCTAATGAGCTTATTGGAACGCCCGGTCCCATGAGCCAGGAGCTATCTTCGAATATATCTGTAAATACATCTCGTCCATATTGCTCCAATGACGTCGCCGTTGTATGAGGCAATTTGACGCAATAATATAAATTCATCACTACTAAATATATAGCTACTATCAAATATACCTATGTTTGTAGTCTAATTTACATCGTATGTACATGGTATCATAACATTTTCATGATATAGCCCAATGTGTGTTGGATTAGTAGATACTATATTGTCTGCCTGATGTCCCATTTTAGACAGTTGTGATCACCATTGAAAATCATAGTTAGTTGTTAATGGGTTGATATACATGTTATCACTACTCAACTGTATGTATAAGTATATGTACCAAAACGTAGTTGTACTTGCTCATTAGATAGGGTTACAACCCTATTCAAAATCTAGTAAAATCTTAATTATCGCTACACGACGACGATCAACGGCTGAAATTCAGCCAGCAATTACGCTTGATGAACACGCAAATCTTTGCTATAATAAAGAGATTAGATAGCTGATTCTACCCTGATAATGCGTATATTCAAAGAGGCACAGAAAGGACGTTATTTCACCATGGGTGGCTTTGGATCGCCATACATACTCTTCTATTTGTATATGCCGTCACATTTTGCCCCTCCACAGTTAGGAACATGATATTGCAATCGGTTGACCAAAAAGATACAAATACAAGCACACATATGCATACATGTACCAAACTAATGACGAAAAGCGACGCAGTAGCGGTGAAGCTAGTTTCCACTTGCACAGAAAATGCTGATCTACCTATAAGATGAGCAAGCGGCAGTTACTAATGTAGACAAGATCGTCGTACTACAATAATGACTGAATGATTGTCATTCTACATGTGTACAAATAAGTCGTATACCACCATGACCAAAATTGTATGTGCCCAACCGACATGGATGCGGGGAAAGCAATCCGGAGGCAAGGCAAAGAAAGCTAATATCTTGTTCTTATCTGCCATATTTTATATGTGTATTTATAGCTTTATATACAGATATAATGTATAAGTAGGCGACAGCTCGGGGAAAATATGAAGGTTAGATAGAGAAAAGTAATGGCGAAACGGGAGATCTCTGAAATAGTAGCCCATGTGACTTGTGACGCATCCCTAGATATAGAGATATCGTATAGATAAATACAGTATGTATAATATGTATGAGACATATGAAACTTAGGTGGCGTTGATATGCAGGAGGCTGTTGGAGTAATACCGAACATTCATCCCAGTAGAGAACTCGAGTCTTTCACATACATTTATTATCTGTATTATCTATGTATATACTTGTATGCCTATTTGTATCTCTGTGGCGTTATACTTTGGGATTTTATACGTATAATTGATATCCGATTGGATGTCTATACATGTCTGAGTTTCTTATCCTCGTGATGATTGATATTTTTGCGGCAACGAACATATGGCACACAAAATAAGGGAATCGTATCCCTCATGCTTGTCCTAGGTTTTGGAGATTGCAAAGTAAGACAATGCACAATCTATCGGTGTTCCAGCTGTCATTATCACTCTTATTTTCAAAAAAAAGGTCTTACGTATTACATCGCACTGGATATGAATTTTATACCGGGCTTAAGTGGAACACCAAATTTTCGGTGTAGATAAAATTCCGCGATGTCACTTGGAAGTGAGACGAGAAGTCAACTCCAAAGATACGCTAAAGCTATATTGGGCAGTTGAACACATGTCTTAATTGCAAGTAGACTTCGGGATATGGTGTATGTGAAGAAAATGGTTGTTAATAGAGACAATATTATATTCGCTAAAAACGGAATACTACATATACATCTTCCACTTGGCATAGTTAATGTATGGATAGTGAATTTATATCAGCATAGTATGACTGAAAGCTTGATACTATTTGTAATTATATACATACATACATCATCTATGCAACAAAATGGTTTTACTACAGTGTTGAATGGATGGCTCCTGTTACGACGTGAAGAGCATCCGGAAAAGGCTCTAGTGAGTCTTGGCAACCATCGTCACACAATCAATCAATAACGCAAACAAAAGCATTGTTTATCAGATCACACACCACTAGTTTAAGGAGGCGAAAACCTCATATTAAAGAGTGGTTTTAGGAACCAATAGAAACTATGCTTGGAAACTTCATCGGTGTATTCTAATCGGGTAGCAACTACGCTGAGACGAGACGGAGTGCTTGATAATACGGATATACGTGTGCAATGTTAATGTACAGCAAGTTATAAGCAAGCCTACATTAATCAGAGGGATCCACGGTAGGAGCCATCATAGGCTAGCCAGCTAGCTATCGTCCTGCTACGACATGAGATGTCACATATACCTTGTTGTTTGTTTTAGGCTTCAGAGCTCGGTACATACATATCTATACAATATCCAGACCGAGAAACTCAAATATAATGTTCAGCCCAATAACAACAGATCATATCTATCTGTCACAATGGTAGCCGGGCAGGTAAAAACGCAAGAAAGATGCCGAGCAATCCCCACGGAATGACAGGAAATGGGATAGGATGAGGCATTCTCTATCTTTTCTCTTTAATTCGAGGGAAAAAGAAACCCCAAAACTCCCTGATCTGTTGGGCAACATGGGATGTTTGACATTTAGTTGTTATTGTTGATACTTAGCTAGTGATGGAACTGGCCTTAGATGGGGGTCAACAGTCAACATGTATGTGTGTATTGTAAGTATAATTTTAGGACTTTTTTTTCTTCGTCATTATGTGCTATATGACATGGATAAACGTAGCAAAATTGCGTGGTTTTTAGTTGTACTTTTACAAATAACGAGAAGAATGAGGGCTGGAAGTAGGGAGGCCTTGAAAACCGCTCATTTCTGCTAGATGATATACCATCAAAGAGATCGATGCTGCAGTGCAACTTTACAAGATTGCCAAAGAAACAGCCTACATACAAGTATGAGTAAGTAGCATCCAGATAGGGCGGTAGGAAGTAGAACAAGAAGAAGAAGGAAAAGAAGAGGACAAAGCTCTTAGTAGGGAAGCATGAATGAAACTATAACTTGAAGTGGCAATAAAATAGTCGAAAAAATACTTGAAAAAAATCAAGCAAGCATGTGAAGGAATAAGGATACAGAGCCATTTAGTAGCAGATCAGCGGTGAAGGTTTACAAACAAACAGACCAGAAAAAAAGAAAATGAATCAAGCCAAGCAGAAAGACAATGCGGCCAGATGGCGTCAAGCTTTGTCTTTGTGAGATCAAGAAAGGACGGCATGTAGAGAAGGCTAGTGAGAGAAAGGAAGAAAGTCCCGGTTGGTAATATCATGGCTAAAACATGTCCTTGAATAGGAAACATGAAGTACTTACCAACTAGGCTTGTATTTCATCTTTCTGCCGTCTGCAATAATCTGTGATGGCTTTCGTATATTACATATATGGACGACTTGACGATAAACTCAAATAACTGATATACAGATACTCTAGGCATGGGGGTTGCATTTTTCTTTTCGTCGTATTTTTATTTCTTATTTTTTTTGCGGGTTGGCGTGGGATATTTGCCGAGCGCCGGGGAGATTTCAAATAGGGAATCATGACCCTATCTGTAGTTAGCGAGTGAAGAAGATGATGCAAGAGACCAAAAGAGAAGGCCATATTAGAGCTATGAAGCCCTGTTTATTGTGTTTTTAAAGCCTGTAGTCTTGTACTAGTCCACTAACTGTTTATTAGTCAACCGTCCAAAGCTGGATGATGGCGACAAAACCTTCCATCCCGCCCGTCCAACTTACCAGCCGGATGAGGATTTTTCTTATTTTCTTCGTCTGGGTCTGAGATTAGAGGATGGAAGATCGAGAGATCAATTCTCTTCCTTTTGTCTCTCCTGCCCCCCACGCCGCATGGAACTCCTACGCTATAGTATACCACTAGTAATACATTTGGGCTCGGTACTGGACCACTAAAGTACACTGCCGTCATTCCGACCAATAGCTAATTTTGGCATGCAAGGCTGCTTTTGGGTCTCATTGTGACAAAAGTATCCGTCCGCCTCTATTACGGATTCATCTACATGTCCTTGCTGATCACATCACCGCCTAATGAAATTCTCCAAACTTCGAGATCGGCCTACAATGAATCCCTGAAACTAATTAACTTGCCAAAACTGTGACATACAGATAAGCATCTCCAAATTCAGAAGAAAAAAAAAGAGGGCGCCTAGTCACATTGGACTTCTAGTGGGAGATCTTCTCATGACTAAAATAGCTGCCAAGTCATATTCTTTCATAGCATACCTAATATAGCCCTCGTAAGCCCAAGATGGGAAGAATAATCAGACACTATTCCCCGTGATCAAATTCATGCGGGAAAGACGGGAAAACAGCCCTTTATGTCGAGATCTGTCTGAACCCCGGATTTGCCTTGGTCTATTTGAAGCAAAGCTGAGACGAAGAATAGACACTAGAAGCCGGGTGTATCAGATAGAAAATAAGAACAAAGAAGAAGAGTGTTCAAATTAGTTGACAATATGGGAAAAAGACAGACCACCAAGACGGGAGTTGATCATCTTCATCCATCTTGTCAAGTAAGAGACGTTTTGATGATAGAATTTTGGTTCTGCAGAATGTAAGCCAGGCTCTAATAGGTTAATAGGTCCCACAATATTGAGCAAGACTTGGAATCAAAGATAATCAACGACTCCAATTTACGAGGATCTAAGAGCCTTTCCAAGTCCACTCAACCTAACACGCCCATTTTTTTCTTTTCCGTTTTTTAGTCTTCGTCATTTTGCAGGAACTATTTGTCCGGTGCTTGAGATCTAGTTCGTCATTTCCTTTCTGGCTTGGCTTGTTGTTCTTAATACAGATCCTCTTTGTTATTTTTCAACTCCTTACTTTGAGATGGGTCACGAGAACCTGGTTTTTGAGCATTCCCAAAGCTAGCTAGGAAGGCCTCGGTTTCAGACATACAGATATACAAGATGGATGTAGGGAAGGGAATAATCGCCGTCTTTGTTATTTGAATTTGGGACAGACCGGGGAGGATGGTTCTAACCAAAACTTCTATTCAGTTACCTATGTACGTAGTGAGTTGTAGTGACTAGCGGAATAACTTCCACTCTAGACGCCTAGCAATGTAGGCTTCAGAAAGTTAGGTGAAGAGCAACGTAGAAGGAAATAAACAGTTTTTGGGATTAAACATTCTGCTTGCTATACCGACCGTCTGTCCCTGAGCCCTGCAGTGATGATGCCACGGTGACGCTATGGCATCGAGAATCTAAAATCACGCAGGGCCCTGTTTCATACGACGCAAATCTCCGCGTAAAAAAATATGAGTGAGCGCGTGTTGTTTATGTGCGTGTGTTATATGTGATGGGGGTGATTTCTGTAAGCTTCTTTTTGTGGGTGGCGGTCTGAAAGAATAGAGATAAATCCAAGAATAAAACAGTCAGCTAGTATCAGTAACACTAGTGCTACTAATAGTACTCCGGAAGCTGCTTCCTAGAAGCCGGCGAGTTCCATATTAGGGGTTGTGTAATGATGGGCTTATAGTGTACATATGCATGTTGTATCTTGTATGTGTGTGTAATGTGGGATTTTCTCTTCTAAATCCAAAAAGAGAAAACGAAAGAAGAAAATTCTTGCTTGCTAACATACTAGACAGGCTTTCATCCCACGCTCGCCGGACGGTGTGCCTTGTGGTTGGTTGTCTGGACAGGCAGGGGGTTGATGTCGATGAGGCAAAGGGTAGAAAGAAGCAGTGCTTTGACAGCCAACCCAGCCGCTCGGGGCCAGCCTGAGCTTATAGCCATGGGCTACATATTTGTATATAGAATATATACATGTATAAGTAAGCAAGTGGTTTGAGTTAAGGCCGTAGCCAGAGGCTATCTAATCGAATTGTCTAAGTTTGCTGGAGGTCATGGACATTTGTTGTCTAGCACAACATGGTTGATCCTGAACCTTTCCACAACGCCGGAATTGCTTTTGGGTCGGTTCATTCATCCTTTTTGACTCTTGAGAAAAGAGTCAGAGGCGAAGAAAAAGGGGGACTTTGTCTGATTACAAGCATCGTGAAGTCGACATTTGCCATATTCAAAACCTTCAAATGGCCGTAACAAGAAAACATGATCCCCAACAGCTAGCAAAGCTCCGGGCGGTTCCAGTTAGCAGTGTTTTCTCCCAAATTTCTCGATAGAGGTCATGTGGTTTTCCAGAAGTACTGTAGTGACCAGGGGGGGAGCAAGAGTAGAGGGCTTTGTTACTTGGAAACAGAAGGGTAAAAGAGAAAAGAGGGACGAAATGTTCCGTTGCAGAGACGACCCAAACGAACGAGCAGATCGACCTTCCTGGTAGGCTGTTCTAGCAGTAACAAAAGGCTAGCACGAGGCTCTAATGAGCGCTAGATATTTCAGATCAGTTGAGGCCGACGACAGAACTTCTCAGACTACAAGGGGGGGGGGGGGGCGTATGTTAGAAAAAGGACAAAATGTTGATCACGAGGACAAAGTGCTCGAGTTGAGCAACAAAGTCAGCTGTAGCAGAGCATTATACCTAAGAAGTTTATACATAGCTGTAACATCGGTAGTGCGGGATACTTAGAAACACAAAAGACTGGCTGTCTATCTTATCTTCCCAGTTCTTACAGAGGCCGAGAGAAGAAGAGCGTGCGTGGGATGAGAGGGGTGTGAGTCGATCAGCGACTATTGAAAAAAGCATGAAATGAAGATATTCTGATTCTCGTCTTTGTTGTATCACAAAATTGCGTTGGGAAGGCAGAGGCTCAATGAAGCTCGACGAAGCTTCAAAATATGACCTATGTGACCCCCAAATAGGAAAAAAGCACAGTGGGTCAGGTACCTGTATTGTAGTGGGAAAGTATAGAGACCGGCGTGGCAGGTACTTGTGGCGTACAGGCCACCTAATAGAAGCAAAAGAAGTACTTGATAGTGAGCTCGACTATACAAAACGAGTCATAATAGTACAGTACAGCATGGCCTGAAAGCACAGGGCACTATTAGGTGAGATGCACCTTGAGGGCCCGTCTGTAAGTAGCACCGGAAGCCCGGCAAAGCGCTGTATTTACAGAGCTTGTGGCTTATTTGTTTACACTGGCGCTTTTTCAATAGAAGAGGAAAGAAGGAACGAGAAACGCAATAGAATGAAAAACTCTGCTAAAAGTTTGAGCCAACAAGCTCTAAATTTGGTGATACTAGGCCTGTATTGTATTAGTGCGTTAGCGTGTTTGAGAGCCTATGAATTATTCTGTTATATATGTACTAACTATACTTAGATATTGTCGAGTTTTTCTTCTTTCTCTCTCTTTCCTATTCCCTTCCGTAGTTTCTTCTTCTTGTTTTCGTCGTCAAATATTAGCTTTCCTTTGTTTTTCTCACAGAAAGAAATCAACAAAACAAATAAAAAGGGCTCTTCAGCATCGTTTTGCGTTGTTCGTTGGCTATTGCATATACTTCGTCTTTCCTCTCCTGCATGCAGCTGTACAGCTTGGGTTCTTTGGCCTTGGTTTACACGCCCCATCCACCCCCTGGTATGTTTTATCCGCTTGCTTATATACCGGCCCATGCCCCGGAGACATCGAGCTTTAGGTTCGATACTTGTTTGTATTCTCTATATATATTCTCTATAGCCTCGTCCGCTAACTCGTCATATCTCACTCATCAGTCTCTTCTGTTCATCGTCTCCAAGTTTCCAAGAATAATGAGCCGTTCATAGCTTTTGCGTCACCTTCCAACTTCACTCTATTATAAAACCGGTCTCGTACATCTTCTTCTTTCTCTTTCGTTCTTTCGATCTACACCTCTTTGCCTCCTTCGCCCTCACAGCCATTTCACAAGATGATGTCCTACAATACTCCCGTTGCTGTGCCTATGCCGGCTGTTACTGAAGCCGCGGTGTCTCCCTCAGTATCTTCGCCTTCCAGCACTGCGCCTACGCTGTCTTCTATCAAGCCTGTAGCTGGCTCTGCGGGTGCTGTTCGTGTCCACGACCTCCCTCCCTATAAGTTTCACCACATCTGGCTAGTTACTGGCCCTGCTGGCTGTGGCAAGAGCACCGTTGCCGCCTACCTATCCGAAGCCCTTAACTTCGAGTACATCGAAGGAGACGAGGTAAGCTTGATCATCCGCCGTCTTGGCTGTTTCTTGAACTTGTATAACTAACATCATCTGCTTTTGCTCTGCAGTTCCACCCTGCCTCCAATGTCGAGAAGATGAGCAACGGAATCCCCCTTACGGATGCCGACCGTTGGGACTGGCTGACGGCCCTCCGCGAAGAGTCTATGAAGCGCATCGAAGACGGTTGTGACGGCGTAGTCCTGACGTGCTCGGCACTCAAGCGCAAGTACCGTGACGTGATCCGCGTAGCCGGTTACTTCAACCACTCTCTGCACATCCACTTTATCTACCTGGATGCGCCTGAGAATGTGCTTCTACAGCGCGTGGCTGGCCGCAAGAACCACTTTATGCCACCTAGCATGGTGCGTAGCCAGTTTGATGTTCTGGAGCGGCCGACCTCGCTTGAGACTGACGTTGTCACCATTGACGTCAGTCGGTCTATGGATTCTGTCAAGCAGGACGCCCTCAATGCCGTCATCAACGGTATGGACTAAACGTCTGGATAGTTCATACTGTCTCGTTCTTGCTTTCACTGGCGTTCTGTTCTTTTCTTTTCGTTCCTCTGGTTGCCTCTCCTGCCTTTGTTTGCTCTTTCTTCTCCCCAAAAGCAAATGCTGCGCCGTCCACGACTTTTATGACCTTTGCATCGACCTTGTTTTTGCGCTTGATCCCATCCGTCCTCAACGAGGGCTTTGCATATACACAGACAGGGGCGCCTACAAACACTGTTTTTCTTGCCCTTTACTCAGTAAAGATAATAGTAAAGCGGGCCTCCTCTTTATTCCTTTTATTACACGCTGCCGAAATCTCTCAGGTTTCACCAGCACTACTAGACTTTTTCGACTTGTCCTGGCATCATCATTTAACTGCTTTGGCTTCGATATACCCGGTTCACGCCTTCACCTACTATTAAACCGCCTACTATTAATACCCTTTTCCTTCTTCTTGGGTTTCCCCACGGATTTTGCTTTTCATTATTCACGGCGTTTCTTTGTATCTATCGTTCCTCAATCTGTTCTCCCTGTACATCTCGTTTCTTGATCTAGATGTTGAGACAGAGTTCCCCCAAAATTACACTTGTTTTTTTTGCTTATCACCACTAGAACTTGTTCTTTTCTTTGGCTTTATATGCCATTTTGCACGTTGTTTTCGGTTATAATTGATCCATTTCTTAGTCAGGATCTACTACCCGTTATAGATTATTGGGTTTAGCTTTATCGTTTATTCAATTTCTTCGTTCTTACTACCAATTATCAATGGAACTCAATGCTTTGAGTTGATCAAAATCTACTATCTTGTAACATGTATTCTGTGATACATATGTATATTGACTGTAATCACGTATTTCCTTCAGTTGATGACTCCATGTAAAAGACGCTGTAATCCAGCTTCATACACACTAAATTTACAGGCCTCGTATAGTGAATTTCTGACCCCCATCCTACCTCGGTATCCACGCCCTTACGCTACAAAGCCTAAGTACTCTGTATGAAAGTTCTAGATCCTGTCTTATTTGCCCCCCACCGAAGACGCCGGCGTAAAATAACAAGTATTTTTCATTGGTAAGTTCTTTTATAATGATATCAAATTGCATGTACTTTAGTTCTGTATAGTTATGCTTTCCAATTGATTCCACAATCAAAGGTACCATAAATTGAACAGTGTTAAAAAAATGACATCACTTGACCATATGTATAATGCCGTTGCTTCATTTTCGGAGTCCGGACAGTTACTTTGTTCAACATTGAGACCCTCAAGAAAATGAGCCACGAGACCAAGTATAAAAGGGAATACCCAAAAAAAAAAAGCTAATGTTTCTTGGTGAAGAGGTATGTATCATCGTCACTATGAACGTAAACTAAAGGAGAAGCTACGTATAACAATGACGGAGATCAACGCCCCAGAGTCAGAGTCTACTTAGGGTCTAGCTAGCTCTCCTCTATCCAAGATCGTACTATGAGAGCTCATCTTGGCTACCAAATAAGACCAACTCCACTACTGGTTGTATGCCACGAGAAGCTGCATTTTTCTTGTTGCATCCCGCCCCAGAATCGTACTTAGCATGGAAAAAGCTCAAAATAACACCAAGAAGAGCCCACTATCAAATAATAGAACCCCTCATCCTACGTATTGCAACCTAGGCAATCTACCAATATGAACGCCGGCCAACGGCCATGTTATAGTTTTTATGTACGTGGATATATATGGTCCAATCCAAATGTATAATATTGCAGGTCTGTGTATGCAAAATGACGACCTATCCCACTCTTGTGCTGCCATTTAGTTGTAATCAGCGTAAGCGGTGGCTTGCTTGGCGAATTAACCAAGGCATCAGATGCATTGCCTCGGGCAAGTTCCTCCAACTTCTTCGCTGCCTAGCAAGAACTTGCCGATATATGGTAGGAGAAAGGAAGGTCAGGTGCCCCGTGGCTACTACATTTGCACATTTATAGACTGATGTTGTTTAGTCACTTTGTTGGTATAGTTGTAGATTCTTGGGCTGTAGTTCTTTATATTACGATACTGGCCTGATTTCCTTTCACACGTTGCTAGTAACCCTCTATCAAGCCGTCTTTCCCCAGTTTCAGTGGCTTGCCATGTGCTAGATATGTACATAGAACCCCAAGGAACTCAACTTGGAGCATCATTAGGCCCACATGTGAGTAGGGCAGGGCAGAGTATGAAAGTGTGATTGCGTAGACTATGGCATCTTTTCTTGTATATTACGTCACACAATCTATATGTCCGTATACATCAAACCATTGACACATATTCTCATAACATGATTCCATATCGGCCTCACGGCGACAAATCGTCACGAGTTTCGGGGCCGCGATATCGGTGAAGTGGGGGCCACTAATAGGCTCATATGGATCCATTTTGAAGGTCTCCTGTTTAATTAGAGCAAAAGATCATTAGTGGCACATATTGCAAGTTAGTTTTTCTATATACTCTAAAATATGTACTTCCGCGTTGCTCGTTCGATCATTGAACAAAATATGAATAAAAAGGGCATACTCCCTATTTCAGATGCATCATCATCGTATCAGGCTCTTCTACCAGTCTTCGCACTAAGTCTCCTGCCCGCGCCATTGTTGCCCCATCGACGACACGATGGTCTGCACTCCAGCTAAAGTTACACACAAACTTCTCGACGATTTCCTTGCCATCCCTACCACCAAACGCTGGCGTCGACCGCATACGACCAACGCCTAGGATCGCGACCTCCTTGTCGACAATGACCGGCGCAACATAGGTGCCACCAATAGTTCCGATATTTGACACCGTGATGGTACCACCCTGCATATCCTGTACGCTTAGTTTTCCCTGTACGCCTAGTTCCTGCAGACGCGCCACTTCGTTAGAAATGGATACGATGCTCCGTTGAGCAACGTCGCGGATGACAGGAACGACTAGGCCCTGTGGCGTATCCATGGCGATACCGATGTTATGCTGTGTGCGCATCACGAGTTGTGGCTTGGTCCCAGAGGTGTCGACGCGTGCGTTAAGGAGTGGATAGCGCAGGAGCGCTAGTGATATGGCCTTGATTATGAAGGGTAGGTATGAGAGCTTCTTGGTACAGTCGGTTCCGACGGGAGCTAGCGGAGACTTCAGGGCAGCGTTTAGGCGCGAACGCACATTGCGCAACTGCGTAAAGTCTACTTCGTCAGCATAGAGGAAGTGTGGGATAGTCAAAGACCGGGTCATCGTTTTGAACATTTGCGCCTGAGTGTTCGTCAACGCAGCAGCGGTTTCGATTTGCGGGCCGTTGAATATCGGGGCCGTGGGAGATGGGACAGAAGGTAACGGTGTATTGATGTCTGATGTCGTTGTTGCGCCAGATTCTTGAGATTTCAGATATGCAAACACGTCTTCTTTGAGAACCCGCCCATCCTTGCCTGTCCCGGTGATTTGCGTAATGTCGATATTGTATTCTCGTGATAAATGGCGGACTGCCGGTGTTGCTATGGCGCCATTACGGATCCGTTTCTGGTCATCTGCCGGTGGCACTGATGCTACCGGTTCTTGATTTATGTCTTTTGTCGTCTTTTTTTCCTGTGATTCTGGTGTCGGCTGCTCGTCTTCAGCCGGCCCGTCGATATCGATCTCGACGAAGGGCTTGCCGACCTGGGCCATCTCGCCCGCTTCATAGCCAAGTTTCTTAATCACACCAGAGAACCGGCTGGTGATCTCTACAGAGGCTTTGTCACTCTGAATCTCGCATAAAGGAGAGAACTCTTCTACGCGCGCACCTGGCTGGACAAACCATTGAACCACCTCACATTCCACAATTCCTAGTTTCTCTTATGTTAGCAGTCTAGGCTTTGCCAGATAGCAACATATCACTCACCTTCTCCGATATCAGCTAACACTACAGGCTTGACGACCTGTAGCGCAGCAAAAGATCGTAAGCTTCTTCGTTGAACGGCAGTAATTTCTCGAGCTATAAGTCGCGTGCGAAGTGCCCTAGATCCAATCCTAAACAACATCTTGATGATATGCTTATGAGTATTCAAGGGACGAAGGAAGTTTTAGTAGACGATTGCTTTGATACGACGAGACTCTATCAATGTCTTTCTCTTAAGTATGACAACCAGACTGCGAGCAAAAAAGTAAATACAGAGAGAGCAGAGAGGAATGTGAGACAAGGCGGAAATTTACAAAGAAATGCAGGTCACAAAGAAAAATAATTTATTACTCCAACAGTCTTTCTTTACACCGGAACTTTGTATTTATTGTTATTATTGATTTTTTCATGGGGAAGCTAGCAAAAGAAAGTGCAGGAACTGGCAAGTTAGGCCATCTTCGCTACTTATCCCGTATTTATTCCCTATTTATTCCCTGTGTCGAACATGCTGAGGGTATAATGTTTTAGTTGTCGTCTCGGCTTTTAAACCCCGTACGCCCCGCGAATAGCCGGCGTTGTTTTTATAAAGCAAGTTATAAGACAAGGTACACACACCTTGGGCAGATGATCTCTAAGTTAGTGATACCCAATTGGGACAGTGATGGAGAACACCGGAACCCTAATATGACAAACCCTGGCTCTTTATAAAGCAAGACGGCCAGCCGCGGCCATAGATACACAAAACCGATTAGCCCGGCATTACAACTATGGGAGCTGACAGCAAGCATGTTCTCTAGGGGAATATACAGATATAAGTGTTTTGTTGGTTGGGTGTATGTAGTAATCTTTGTATTTACTTGGCTTTAGGTCATGCGAACCGAAATTTCGTACTGTTCCGTCTTGTTTTGCTCAAGGGCGATTGTCAATCCCATAATATTTCTACACCGCTCTTGATTTGATATCATAGGCCGACTAATCGTTGCAAATAATATATACAATAAATATATCAGTTTTTAAGCTTGAAACTATGTTTGACACAAACTTATATATATGAGCATGCTGACATGTTCTACATCATTTACACATTGATATCATTTTTGCGCTAATTGATGGTAAACGCCTATCAAAATGAGGCCATGTGGGTGGGACCCTTAGATTAAAACGTCAGCCAAAATATAGCCTACCTAATCCATAAATTAGAGCTTTAGCACATCCATAATTCTACATATCTGAAGCTTATCTGAACACACAGCCCATCCTCGCGATCATCATTCGATATCTGCAGTAATGTCACTTTTGGCGTCATCATGGCGTCTATCGCCAATTGTCCGTCGGCCGATCGGCGTCTCTACCTTTTCCACTGCTCCCTCTAGATATGCAGAGACTCCCAAATCTAGCGATGCTTCTACCCAGGGAGAACAACAATCTGCCGTAATCCAGGCCCCGCGCTCATATGGCGCAAAGGTCGAGGACTTCGTGCCTCAGCCTCTGCCAAAGCCTATCGGCATGTTGAGTCCCCCGAGGCCAGGCCAGAACACTGGAATAGACAACAGAACATTGACCCAGAAGCGTGTGGACCTGACAAACTGGGACAAGCATCTCGAGCGCCGGGAGGAACTGTAAGCCCCATACATCATTACCCCGAAACTTACCACTATATATCTACTGACTAGCTGCCTCTTATAGAAAGGATAAGATCTCGCGGCCGTATTTCCGTGACTGGAACAACATCATGATTCATGACGGCAAGTCATTCATTGCACCTATCCGGGTGTTTAGAGGCGACAAGTCGCTCTACTTCCCAAACTTGCACGGCCAAACGCTTACGAAAGACGGTCTTGAGCAAGATACCACCAATGTGCTCATTGGTAAGGCTTCAATTGTGTCACTCTTCAGCGGGCGGTGGGCCGAATCTCAAATTGACGCCTGGATCAGCCCATCCAATAACCCAGAGCTAGCCGAGGTTCTCAAGGCCAACCTTGAAACCCAGATAATTCGCGTGAACATCGAAGAAAGCCCTATCAAGTCATGGCTCGTTAAGCTATTCGTTGGCTCTCTCCGTAAGACATTCGCCGAGCAAGACTGGGGCAAGTACTTTATAGTCAGTAAGGGCATTACCGATAATATGCGTGAGCATATCGGCTACCTGAACAGCAAAGTTGGCTATATTTACATTGTTGATCAATATTGCCGTATCCGTTGGGCTGGTAGTGCTTCTCCCCATTCTATAGAGAACGAAAGTCTTGCCAAGGGTCTTCAGCGGGTCGTCGATGAGCTCAAGAAAGAAAGAACTACTTGATCATTCTACTCAAAAAGCTGTCAATAGAAATGTCCCAGTTCACTAAACTACGTATGCTAGGCAGGATACATATACACGTGTCCAATCTTTTAATCATGTACAATAGCTGTTTCAATATCAATATACCCATTTATATCAGGGTTGTGTATTATAGTTCATCAATTTATAAAGTAGGAAAAAAGTGGTTTGTGGATGATACCAGAGCGCAGATAATGTAGGAAACAACAAAACAACAAGAAGATTTCGACACGATTATGCTTTCCCTAACGCCGTCCAAAGCCATGCTGCACAAATAACAGGCTATAAAATCAAAAGTTGCGCAAAAGTCACAACGCAATAGAGAACGCTTAACAGACTTAAACTTACCAATTATATTGTCTATGAGAACCACCAAAACATGAGGAAGCAGAAGGCAATAAAGGAACCCATGATGATACTGTCTCTACGCTTGCGCGCGGATATTCGGGCCATCAATTGATTCAATCCAGGTACTTGGCTAGCAGCCCATGTAATGCGCCGATTGATGTTCTGCAAAGTCTGACTCTGGATGATAAAGTCGTCGCGCACCGCATATGCCTGGCTCAACACACTGTCGGCCATAGTGTTGCTGTTATCGATACGGTTTCTCTCGTCCAACATGTACTCTGCCTCCGCCGCCTCCGGGTTGTTGGCGCGGTACTGGTCAATGTCGTTGCGCACATTAGACAGTAGGTTTGCGCGATCACGAGCCTGTTGTAAGGTTGAGCGCAAGCGACCAAGTTCGCGCCGATGGTCGGAGAGCTTGTTGCGCAGTAGTTGCAGGTTGTTTTGTTTCAATGCAGAGGAGGTTAAGGTCGAGTCAGAGTCGAGGAGTCGGCTTAGTTGGGCTATCACATTCTCACGCTATAAGTGGCGAACAGGAGCTTGTTTAGTGAGCTGTATCATAGAGGCAAAGCGCGCGATGCTGCTTGCTTGACACTAACTTACTTTCTCTAACAATTCTATCAACTTGGCTTCCGTATTGGCTTCCTCGTCCGTTGGCTTAGCGGGGATATTTGATACATGCGCGTATTGCGAATAAGTATGAAACGTTGATTCTGTCTACAACAGCTCATATGTTAGCTTCAATTGCTTGTGATACAAACAGCTGATTGACTATATATATATATATACCAATTGGCGATGAAGAACTTACTTGGTTCTCTAGCGATCTAGCTTGTTGCCGAAGCTGGGCCCAGCCACTATTTCCGGATGAAGCCATTGTTTTCGTCGATTAGGTGTACTTGAATCGTGGTCAAGCACAATGACGTGTGGTCCCTTCAAGGCTCCAAGTATCACCATCCACATACCCCTGCACATGCATTATGTCAGCCACGGTAGCTTCGACCAATCATAGCCGCTCTATGCCCCACCTGAAGTAAAAATATCGCGCACGTGACGAATTGAAGTTTGAGAAAAGTTCCATCTTATCGATAAGTGTTTTTTTATTGTGCCGTGGTTCATCCGTCTATCCCACAAGAAATTTGGCATTAGGGCTAAAATTAATTTTGGCTTGCAGCGACAAGAGTGGGGCCGGCCTAGCACCAAGATCTGGTTTTCTTTGCAACATCCAGTTCAGCGCCTTCGCCGTCGATTCCATTATACCTTCTCAAGAACGATTCTTTAATCCGACGCCAGACGCCGAAATATCTCAAAATGGTGAGTTATTGATAGCAAATTTTGATTCAGACACGAAAGAGGAGGAAAACATATTCGACCGATTCATATGACATCAACTATTCACAAATAATTTGGTCCAAACTTCGATATCGACGACAAAAAAACCCAGAGAAATTTCAACCTTATCAGCAAGACGACCAAACTCGAACATGCGATCTAAATTCAACTATATTCTATACCGCTCAACAATGGAACGCTTTCCCGCCAACTACAATCTACCTATATAGACAACATGACATATCTAGACGAATAATATTGTGTCACGACCATTCATGAATGAATTACTGACGCCATCCTCGAAATATAGTCGACGGGAAAGGTTAAGACCAGCCAGCTCTGGAACAAGAAGAAGGAGGATCTCACGAAGCAGCTCGGTGAGCTGAAGACTGAGCTCGGCCAGCTTCGCATCCAGAAGATTGTCTCTTCCGGCTCTAAGCTGAACAAGATGTGCGTATTCGACTCTATTCCATCATCACATAACATAAAATGGCATAATCGAACTTAACCGTGGCAATATTTGTCAATTAGAATAAACAACACTAATCCAATTACCCCCGCACATCACCTACGGTCCCAACATCAAGATCAGACAACATTATCTAACATTTTAATAGCCACGACCTGCGCAAGTCTATTGCCCGTGTCCTGACCGTTGTCAACGCTAAGCAGCGCGCTCAGCTGCGTCTCTTCTACAAGGGCAAGAAGTACGCTCCTCTTGACCTGCGCGCGAAGCAGACCCGTGCTATCCGTCGCCGGTTAACACAGCACCAGGCCTCCGCCACTCTGGTCAAGGTCCAGAAGCGGAGAACCCACTTCCCCCAGCGTGCTTTCGCTGTCAAGGTATGTCACAACTATTCAAACAACAAACAATGCTGCTCTCGAAAGGACCCTTCACTAACGATTGTTCATCTTCAGGCTTAAGTTCCAACCTAACTCTCAATTTAACGACATGTGGCGGGGATCATATGATGGGTAGGACGGCGCATGGTTGACATAAAAAAGAACATCTTTCTCCTTGAACGCATCAACATTGATCTATGGATTTCGGATTTGGCTTTCTGCATTGTATTTTAAACGTTTGCATGAAGCAGCCCAAGGGATAGGGCCGACTAAACGAGGCTCCCGAATATCCGGATTATTGTCACTAAAACGTACATGGCTTTGCTTTGCTGGTATTGAAAATTTTGGGTATATTCTCTTTTTTCTTCATGAGGAACATTTCTCTTGGTCATAATCGGAATAACACCGATGATAATGTGCATTTACGACGATGCGCTCAGGGGCATATGCCATGCGCCCAAATCCTGAAAAATAATACGGTTAAGGATTAAAGACAAAATTTATACCATTCAAAAGAAAAAAGAAAATCAATATCGTGATATTTCGTAGGTTTGATCTTGGCCAAGTACATATCAACATATTTATGGCCCTTATAGTTAACTCCATCAGGGGTCGTCATAGCCTGGAAAACCACTCCAAATCGTTATCAGTTTAGATAATGCAAAAGTACTAGCGGGGCAGGAACGGAACGCGACTATCACAAGCTTTTGTAGTACAACCACCGTCATCGATTTGACGATTTACTATACCACCACATCGCCAGACTGTCACTCTTCTTCATTGACACAAACTCAGGGGTTTATATATATACATTTTCTTGGATATGCGGTCGTATCCAGCGTCAGCTATATTCAATACACACCGCCACTACCACTACCTTTCCAACCATCTCCATCCCGAAACTTAACGCGCCATATTCCATATCAGTAAATAAGCTCGGCCATGTATGGTGACAATGGAAATAAGCTGGTATTATTCAAATATTACTTCCAATATTCTTTATTTGATATCGTATTCTAACCATCTTTGACTGTGTACTACCATTTAGGCTCAACATGCCAAGCGAACCCAGAACCTCACACAAGTCCCTGCATACCAAACCGAGCTCGTTCGAGAAGTGACCCGAGAGATCCGCGACCTCGGTAAAGACGTGCAAACTGTCCTCGAGCCATTCAAGGGAAACTTCCGGCCTGCGGAAAACCCCGTCCTGGCCACTGCTCTTCTCGTCAACTACATGGCCATGCGACGTAACAAGCGGTGTCTCCTAGCATACCATCGAGTCCGGGCTGACAAGTTAGAAGACTTGGTCTGGAAGGGTTTTGACGTGGCAGATTTCTCCACGGGCCAGAGTTCTAGTTCGACGGGGCAACAGTCGAGTAACTTGAGTCCGCAGGAAGAGGAATACGTTCGCCAGTATAGTGATTTGCTCGCGGCGTATAAAGGCCAGTGGACAGATATCGATCTCACGGGAACTCTAGAGCCTCCGAAAGACCTGTTCATCGACGTCAGAGTATTGAAAGATGCAGGTGAGATCGAAACAGAATATGGGTAAGCTTTCTTCTTCTTCACTATGGAAAGACACAGAGGATAAGTCTAACCTTACTACCATCTCAAATTCTAGGCCTATCACATTAACTAAGAACAGTCAGCTGAACGTCCGACAGGGTGATGTTGAGCGCTTGATAGCTCAAGGCTATCTGCAAAAGCTGTGAGGCACCATGGTCGAGAATCTCACTTATATGAAGCATGTTGACGACTTGGGTATCGTTATTTTCTTTTTGGACGACATCATAAGGATAAACTTGGAGTTTCGGAGTCAGATATTAATACTTAATCTTTTTGTTTTCGCCTGTATTTTATATTGCGGCTTCTTTGCTAAAGTAACTCTTAAGTCTGTGTTATAAAACTTTATCCTAGGGTTATGTATGATTCATATAACCCTTATGATGTGTCTGAAGTCCTTTCTTCGATATCAACAACAACAAACTGTATTGTTTTGGGCGTATTAAATTATCATAAAAACCCAATATCATACAACATCCAAATACACAAAATTTATTCTCTAACCCTTATCTAGTATTCATTTAATAACATCCTGTCTTCCTCACCCTTACGAATAGACTATCCTATATACTCCAATAAAAGTATTATTTTCCGTTACACTCAGTTTGATTGACTCGGCAAGACGCTGATACTAGCCCGTGTCACATAAGTAATTCGATGACAGACAAGTGATAAATTTGCTGTGTCCGACTTTAACACCCCATGAGTTTGACAATGTTGAAACTTGTTGATTGAATTCTCACCGCCTATATGGTACTTGGCATACTGAACCTTGCTTAACATCAACTTGACTTTGAGTACGATCAAAGTTCACCTGAATTAAAAAGATATCACGATTCCGGACCCGTTACTGGACGTATATTTGATATTTTTTGCTAAACGCATCATTTCAACGTAACACGGTCCCGAAAATATTATGCTATGGTATAGTTTCACGTCTACACACTTTTGATTCAAATTCTATGGCATATTCTGAACGGAAGTGGCCAGCTGATGTCATCTTCCAGCCAACTCCCGGGCGGTCAGTCATTGCAGAGCATCACTTATGAGATTTCAGGGTCCGGTTTGGGGTCCAAGAGAGCTTCGTGTCCAGAGCAATTAGAGGTGAAACATGAGGGGCTTTAGGGTCGACTATTCGGTTTATTTTACGCCTAGAATACGCTAGGAGTAGCTAGTCCGAGCGGTGTCCGGAACAGACCCACTTTATTCGGCTCCGATCCGGCAAACTCCGGGCCGTTCTTTCACAAAGCCTCTCAACTTTCATATAGTAAATTCAAATCCCGCCCGGTTAGCTCAATCGGTAGAGCGTAAGACTCTTAATCTTAAGGCTGCGGGTTCGACCCCCGCATCGGGCTCAATTCCCGATGCTCCAGTCGAACTGGAAATTCGAATCTTGTTCCGTAGGGGATTTCTTTTTGTTCTGATAGTCGACTTGTGTTGGGTCGTATCAAATGGTCTAGATCACTGACGGCCTCAAATTTGTGGGCTTATTGTTCTTAGCTAATCCACTTTTTTTACTTTCTTTTTGGTTATAAGTCTCAAAGTTGAGTAAGTCTCTTAAAGCGCCCCCATTCTAGGGTGGAAAGCCTGGTTTCTATAACGTAAACATATGTAATTCAATGTTGTACAAAATTGACATCAAACTTGACAAAGACTATAGAGAGCAGGGCTCGATGTGACAATGTGGCTTTGATTCATGATTAAAGCTCTTGAATGGACTAAGTAAGATGCGCGTCTCTTCTCATGGCTGCCCACCTCTTTCTTTCATGTGGATTCTCTCAAGGTGAATTATAGTACATATGATCTATTGAAACTATAAGCAAGAGGATGAATTGCCTCATTGTCAAGGATTTTCTCCTGATCAATTAGGAAATTAAATCCGATCCAGCTGGACCCGATAGTATCCAGCGGTCTAGTTGTGTTTGCGAGACGCGAGAAGGAACAGTATTGCTATTATTTACTGTATGAGAAAACATAGATTGAATTTTCACTTTGGGAGACTGCCTGTAAAGGGAATAATAGATCAAGGGACTGGCGTAACTGTAAATTGAGAAAAAGGGACCATGGGAAAACAGAGGTACAAAAAGTAAAGCTTTGGCCCTGCTGAAGCCGACGGGCTTGTCTAGGTCGTATGAAAAATTTTCTGATCACGACTGTGCAAATTGAAATTCTAAAGCCGGGGATAGAACGGGGTATTTTTTGGTTGGCGTAGGAGAAGGGGCGACAACCTCCAAAAAACACACAAGATAAACAAGCTGACCTTGGATTAAGACAAAGAACAGGTGAGCGTCTAACTGACGAAATGTCTACAGACTATAGGCATATGGATCTGACACGAACATTCGGCTAGGCAAGGTCTTCTCCAATGATGCCACGCATATGTATGGGCCATGTCTGATCCATGGGATAACAGACCGTGTGATATAGCCAACCGCCTACGAATAACGCAGACGCGTAGAAATTATATACGCAGAATAAATGATATAAGAAAAGAAAAGAACTACATAAAGACATAGACGTAGTAGTCGATGATGGTGTAACGAGGGGCCGAGGCAGGAAAAGTGACCTAGCCCGCCATCCGGCCAGCCAGCCTACGCGGAAGACAACGTCCCTTTGTTATAGTGTGGTAGTTGCTACAGAGCAAGAAACACTGGCTCTCTTAGCCCTGTTTTCTATATTGGAGAGCCATTTACATGTGTGTATGTAGAGGTACGTATATGTACATGGACGGACGGGAAGAGGTAAGGGGTTGATACAACCATCAATAGTGTTAGAAGCAAAAGACTACGTCTGAGCAGGATATACATATGAACCTGTTTGAGCATATTGTGAAAACCAAGAAAAAGAAAAGAAAAAAACAGCGGAGTAAAATAGGCGACATACAATTATGTTATCTGTATAAATGGAAAAGAGAATTAGAAAGTCGAAACTTATGAACTTTCGGGACAAGAAGTATCTGTATGCATGAATTGGAGCTACATAGTCTTAACGGAAAGAAGGTGTGTTAAGTTGGCCTAGGGCGTTGAGGACGAATTATACGATGCTTTAATGACGGTGTTATTCCCGCATGATACTCGAGGGAGCTTTGTCGTCTAGACCGTTCGTTTACTGGCGGGCTCGGCTGCACACTCGGCGATGTAGTATGTGTAATAATTCGTAGTAACATAGTAATATCTGTATATGTACTACTATAGTGGTACGTATGCGTGTGTCCTACTGTATGCATGCACTGGCAATGGTGTAGAGAGAACCGTATAACATGTACTATGTATGTACATGGGTTTACATTTGGAGACAAGAGAAATCAATGTCAGTGAGGTATCCGTCGGCTCGTTTTTCTTGCTATGCTGAATCAGTCTGTCTCTCCTGATATGTAGGGTTATTTTCATGACTTGATTATGTTGTATATGTATGATGCTATTTAGTCCTATGTTTTTCATAGCAACTGAACAAAATAGCCTATAGTTTCTATGGAGTTTAAGGAGGGGCCTCCGCTCTGCTGCCTTGGATTACGGCTGGCCATGCATTGGAACGTTGGAGGGGATGGGTGAGGGAACTAGCCGGCTTATGGTTTAGCTGGAGAGACAAGAAGGGGAAACTGGGATTAACGTACATAACATGCGTTCTAATGTCGGCATAAGGTGGTGAGAAGGTTGGCTCTCTACCAAATATAATGCTACATAGTATTTTTTTTTTTTTAAAAAATAATTTAATGGTGTGTAAGTAGCCAGGGTGGCACCGAAACGCCATATTATCTGCGCAAGACGGAACATGAAGCCATGAGAACAACCATCAAAGACAGCAGAAAATGTGAAAAAATAGTAAATAGAACTCCCTAGAGGATGAATCCGTTAGAAGGTCGTATATGCTGCGGGCCATTGTATAAACCAATTGCCAGCCCTTGGATTCTTGGCTTGCCTGGAATTACATTCCGGCGTAATCAAGCGGAAGCAACAAAGCCTAGAAATTACAACTAGCCATCGTTAACGTGTATACACATATGTACCATGCAAAGAAAGACTAACCTGATGGTTGCCCCTCTGTCTACAGCTACAGGTATATCGTATATTTAGATAACAGCCATTCCTTAGACGGGAATATAGGGCATGCCGTGATCCTTTTCTAACAAGCGAACTATCTTGTAAGTATGTTTGAGCCAAGATACAAAAAAAATGAAGATAAAACATTTCGGCATCCGCCCATCTAGTTGAGCCGCCAACTTGAAGGTTTTGCAGGTTTTGCCTCCGTCACGCCATATCATTCATTGTATGTAGCAGAGCCTAGGGGCGCTAAGACTCTGGTACAAGCGGATTTAGTGCAATATACAAGTAAAATAGCACAACTATGGTCGCAGTTACAGTGCAGTTTTTTAAAGTTGGAGTGCTGTAGTGGTAGTGGGGCCGTACCTATAGCTTCTATCCTAGAAGATACTAGTCTGGAATAAGCCAATTGCCTCTCGATTATATTCAATTTTTCCATCCTGAAGCAGAGTGCAATTACATTTTATCGTGCACGACTGGGATACGGGGCTTTGCTAGATTTTGCTAGACGGGCGAGGTTTAAAATATATTCTCTGCCCACCTCCAAGTTGGCGTTCTGTTCTGCTGTGTCTGTCTGTCTTCTTTCTGTCTTGCTCGTCTCGATTAAAAGTTGCTTTTCTTTTACTTTCAGCCTAAATAGATGCTGATCATTGGCCTTTGATAGCACAATTTTCCAAGTTCTGATTTCTACGAGCACTAACTTTTACTTATGTCGTTTTCTGCTATATTTCTGATATATTGCCGCTACACATATAGTGCTACGCTGCCACACGGATCTATTCTATTTAGCGTTTAAGTGGGCTGGAGTGATAGTGCTTATCAGCTCTGCCGACGGCTTAGTTTGCTTTTATTTTTATTTCGATTATTTTCGTTTCGCTCTCTAGATTGAAATCGCGGAACTTAGCTGTGCTTAGTTAGATCATCGCGATCTTCGTCAATTGGCCAGAATCTTTATTGTCTCCTTCTAGTATTCCTGAGTCCTCTTGTCGCAGCCGTCTATTCGATTTCTTGCTGTTATATAACGCTCGCCGCCTTTCCTCAATTGCCATCGCTAGCAGTTTAAAATTTATCGGTCTCTCTCCCTGGTAGCGATTTTCTCTTTCTTGACGTTGCTGGCCTGAAACTCATGCTCAGGATTTAGTTCTAGGCTCGTCCATCGCCCATGCTTTGAATCGAGTATTTGCTGTGTCAGATTGCTCGACTGAGCGCCGACATCTGGGATCGTCCAATTCTGAAGCATCACCACCACGCACATATCATATTCCTTTCGCAATGTCTTCGTTTTCCTCGTGGCGCCACCGAGCCTCTTCGGTCAGCACACAGGATCAGCCCGGTGCTGACGATAGCCTTCTCGCCGATTCCTCGTCCGGTGTCGATCCAGCCCGTCTCCGATCGAATTCGTTTATCGTGGCAGGCCATCGAAACCCGCCCATGCGTTCTTTCGTGACGGGTACTGCACGCGGTAAAGTTGGTATGTACATATTGCCATAGGGGCTCTGTTCAGTCGAACTGCCTCATTCTTCCCTTATCAGTGAAACAAGAACACGGAAAACTAACCCGCTTGCTGTTCTTTTTCAATTCTAGGCCAGCAGATTGACAGCTCTGAAAATGCCCGCAGCGTCCGCCAGGACACCGCCGAGCTGGCTTCCTATTTTCTTGCTGATCGTAAAGAGCCTCTTTCTTCCAGCTTCCTCGCCCGCCAGCGTTCACCGCATACTAGCCCCCGAACCTCGACCGAAGAGGACTGTCCAGCACGCTTTGCTTCGCCGCTTGTGCGTGCCAAAAACCACTCAAACAACCAGTGGGAAACGGAGTATACCGACGCTGACGCCGAAGCCGATCTCGACGCTCTGCTTGAAGAGGCTGATGACGGCCCTTCAGTCATTGCTAATATGCTGCGCCGTTCGCCACCAGAGGAGTTTGAAGACGGTGCTACTGCTGTCCCCTCACCGCGTAATGCAAACTCGACATGGACAGCCACATCCCCAGTCATTGACGACAGCCCCGAGATCAGAATCTCTCGCACGGCGTCTGATGTCCAGAACAGCGCCGATGTCGAGACAGCGCCATTGCTAGGCGTGATCCGTCGCGGTAGCATCACTGGCCCACGGCCTTCGTATGGGATTCTGGAAGAGGGTGTCATCGACGATATCGAGGCCCAGAAGCGAAATGCGCCCGTGCACCAGAATTGGTTCTCCTCTCATGGCGCCAACATCAGCTGGAACCCGGCGCAGTGGAACTACCGAGCCATCTACACTAATGCTGTAGTACAGCCGGCGCATTGCCTTCCTGCTGTGATTGTCGGCTTGCTACTAAACATTCTAGATGCTCTTTCATACGGTATGTTGTCTTCTCCCATGTAGGCCATAGTTAGAGAATCTGGAGAAAAAACGAAAAAAAAATCCCAAAAGCCATCGTTTTCCCCCTGCATGTATGGTTGCACACAGGTACGCGAACCAATGAGCTAACACTATTTCTTTTCTCTCCGATATGCAGGCATGATTTTGTTCCCACTCGCATCGCCCATCTTCAGTCACCTGGGCTCGGCCGGCATTTCTATCTTCTATGTGAGCACTATTGTGTCGCAACTAACCTTCTCTACCGGAAGTATCTTCCGCGGAGGTGTAGGTTCCGAGCTGGTAAGTTTCCACTATCTTATGTGACCCTTAGCTAGGTTAAAGATCATATTACCTGTACTTTCATGAGTGATGACACCTTGACTAACTTGCACAAATGTAGATCGAAGTCGTTCCTTTCTTCCATAACATGGCCGGCAAGATCACCAAAATGATTGGAGAGGACAAGCCGGATGAGGTCATTGCCACCACCATTGTTGCATATTCGACTAGTGCCATGGTCACTGGTCTTGTCTTCTGGCTCATGGGCAAGTTCAAGTTCGGCTACATGGTTGGCTTTATCCCGCGCCATATCCTAATCGGCTGCATTGGTGGTGTAGGTTTCTTCCTCATTCTTACTGGCTTTGAAGTATCTGCTCGTCTCGATGGCGGTGTCCAGTACGATCTGGAAACTCTTCGTCAACTCATGGATCCTGAGACTCTTTGGCAATGGGTGATCCCTTTCGTCCTTGCTATCGCTCTCTTCTGGGGTCACACCAAGATCAAGTCCAAGTACTTCTTGCCGCTATACATCTTGGGTATCCCCTTCATCTTCTACTTTTTCGTTTTGAGTTTGGATCAGCTTGATGTCGATTCTCTACGTGATGGAGGCTGGATCTTCACTGGACCACCTTCTGGGGAGCCTTGGTGGTACTTCTACACTTTGTACCAGTTCAAGCTGGTCCACTGGGATGCCATTGCTAGCTGTTTCCCTGCCATGCTGGCACTCACCTTCTTCGGAGTCCTTCATGTCCCCATCAACGTCCCTGCGCTAGCTCTGAATGTCGGCGAAGATAATGCTGACCTAGATGTCGAGCTTAGACTGCATGGATACTCTAACTTTATTTCGGGTATGCTTGGTAGCATTCAGAATTACCTGGTCTATGCCAACACTGTATTCTTCATGCGTTCTGGTGGTGATAGCCGACTTGCCGGCTACATGCTCGCTGCCATGACCTTCGGTGTTATGTTGGTTGGTCCCTCGCTGATTGGCTTCATCCCTGTCATGATGGTCGGCTGCTTGATCTTTGATCTAGGTTTCGAGCTGCTTCTAGACGCTGTGTGGGTTCCTCGCAAAAAGCTCAAGGTTGCCGAATACTTGACCGTCTTGACTATCGTTCTGGTTATGGGAATCTACGATTTCGTTGTTGGTATCGGTGTCGGTGTCATGCTTGCTTTCGTTTCGCTTGTTTTCCAGACTGCTCGTGTGCCTGCTATCCGCGCTACTTATTCTGGTGATATTGTCACCTCGACTGTACGCCGTAACCCTTCACAGCACCACTATCTGCAGCAAGCTGGACAACAGATTTCAATCGTGAAGTTATCTGGTTATCTATTCTTCGGAACTATTGTTAGCGTCGAAGAAAATATCCGTGGACTCGTCAATGACAAGGCTTTCTCTGAGCGTCCTATCCGCTACCTTATTGTAGATATGCACCAGGTCACCGGGCTCGATTACTCTGCTGTCGAGGCCTTCAACACCATTAGTCGTCTAATCAAGACCAAGAACATCGAGCTAATCGTTAGTGGTGTTGATCCCGAAAGCCAACTTGGTCGCAATCTTCGCGCGGCCGGTCTCGTTGGTCGTGAGGGTATGGGGGCTGCGCTTCTTCCGGACCTAAACTCTGCCCTTGAGAGCTGCGAGAACGAGCTTCTCAAGACGTTCTATGCTAGCACTGAGGCTATGTCTCTGCTACACGATCAACAGCAGCAGGAATCTTCTAGTCTCTCTGTTCCTGCTCGTCCCAGTACAATGAAAAATGACTTTGATATGCCGCAGAACTCTCCTAGACGGACACTTTTGCAGCAAGCGGCGCAGGTTTCATTGACACAGACACAAGAACATGTCCGGCCCAAGAAGTGGATGTCGTTCAAGGAGCCACTACGGTTGATTCTACGCATCTTCAATGGCATTAGCGATAAGAACGAAGACTTCTGGTTCCGTGCCACGCCGTACTTTTTCAAGAAGGAATTTGCGACCGGCACGCAGCTATACCAACGCGGTGAGCCAGCAGATGGATTCTACCTGGTTGAAAAGGGTATCATCCGCGTCGAGTATGACCTACCTCAAGGCTTCCTATCTGAGTGCATTGTAGCGGGCACAACCTGCGGTGAACTTCCTTTTTTCTCTGAGACCCCACGCACGGCTACGGCGATTGTTGAGCACGACTGCACAATCTGGGTTCTTGAAGAGAAGGCTGGAACAAGATGCAGAAGGAAGAGCCGGATGTGGCCCAAGAATTACTTCGGGTGTCACTAAAGCTGACAAGCGAACGTATGAGCTCGATCACGGCGTATATTCTAACGACAGCCAACTAATGAAGAGTTGTCTTGTTCAACCGTTAGATGCGTGAGTATGTTGCTTTTTTTTCTACTTCGTTTTCGTCTTTTCTTATCTATTGTCAAAAAAGAGCCTTGTCTTTTGTTTCACTATGTTTTGAGAGCTCGGTTGTTCTATTCCTATCTATCATATACAAATGCGATTATATGCGATATCACATCACGACTTGCACATTTCAAGGCGTTTTTTTTTCCCCGTTGTTTTTTGCTCGGTCTGGCCTTTTTTAGTTGATTAATTTAAATTTTTAACATGGCTCATCTCATATACTTGTGTTTTATTTTCTCCTTGTGACTATAACAAGTTCAATAATAATAATAATAATGTAACTAACCATTCGAAGAAGAATCATCAAGAACCATTTTCCATATCCGGAAACGTCAGCTTTAGTGGAGTCTTGTGTTTCCTTCCTATTATATCGTTCTTACCTGTATATTTCCAACAAGTGATTTGCTATTGCGTAATTGTTTTCCTCTTCGAACATCATCAGCAAATATTATCATATTGGGCTGCCAATTAGCCACTTACTATCAAAGCTTTTCGCATTTTCTTTCGTCTACGATCAAATTTAAATCTTTGTTGTCATAAAATGCCGCAGAAAAAGAGTCTCCGCGCCATCTTGGGCGGTGGTCCTCATCGCGTCTCAAAGGCCCGATCGACGTCCGGATCCAACAAGACCGCTTCTCCGCGGTCATCGACACCAACGTCGCGGAAACGGGTGCTTTCTTCACATTCCGCCCGGTTAGAAGCGGCGACGCCTTCAGGCTCAGAAGAGCGACTGCCTGACCTTGGGCGGGTCCGTTCTTTATCTGGGATAACATACCCAGCATCGCCAAGTACCACTAACAATGATGACACTGGCGGCGCTAGTAGCAATCGTGTTAGTACGGCATCTCTCGATGTGGTCTCGGCTATAAAGAGCATCTGCCAGGCCATGTTTACGGACCTGGATCTCTCAGGTGTTGGAGTTGGCATGAACTCAACACGTATTGCCGAAGTGCTTTCCTTCCAGCGCGCCATCCCGCCCATCGCGAGTACAGGACACATCCGCGCCATCTTCCCATCAGCGACTACCGCAACACGAGAAATATCCCGGCTCGTATCAACTGGTGTTCTGCGCCGTGTTGTCGTCAAGAAGCGCTGGGATGGTCTCGTTCTCACAGAACAACTTGCCGAGCGCATTTCCGCTAGCGTGAGTTCTGGGCACATGAGACAAGATACTGCGGATGCGTTCATGAACTGGGTGAGGGGAGGTGAGCAGAGACTGACGACTGCGCAAGAGGATGAGTGTGTTAGAACAGGATATTTGACTGCACCGTCAACCAGCGAGTGGTCACGCCGGCGCATCCCATCCGGTCGTGAAGGAGAGTGGAATCCCCTAGCACTAGAAAACGTAGCTCGTGCAGCCACTGGCACTCTAGACGCCGTGGGTGGTGAGGCAAGCCGTGATCTCATCCCCTCTGGCCTACAACAGTCTACTGCGGTCATCAACGCCAGTGGTTCTGGAGTATACTACTACCATGCAAGCCGCGGTGGCGAGGCCGTCGAGATGGCATTAGCGCTTCCAGGTCAGGGCAAGTTCCTAACACTAGTACAAGCGGCAGTACGCGCACTTTTCGACATGGTGAGCAAGCTACCTTGGAAAGAGATGCCGATGGTAGATGCGCGGTGCAAGTGGGATGGTCTAACACCCGGAGCGGAGAACAAGAGAGCACGAGGCGAGGCAGTGGTTAGAGAAGGACGAACACGCAAGTGGAAGGACTTCTATGGACTCCGGTTTAACTGGGTACTAGAAGAAGCAGTAGGGGAAGGTCTAGTAGAGGTCTTCGAGACGGGAAGTGTCGGGAAAGGCATCAGGGCGTTGGGGCATTAGAGCATGAGAGCGATTCAGACATTGCCGCTCAGTTCCGGTTGCGTCGCATACTAGTACTACGACGTTATGCAAGGCACATATGCTTCAGATAGCGATATTGGGTTGTGGCCGTGCAACAAGAGCTAACTATCTCGACGGGAACGTGTTTTACCGGTAGCGACAACCTATCTGCCAACAACGCCAACAAACTCAAGAAGTTGAACAGGCCCAAATGAAGAAGAAACCAAGAGGCCGCGGTCATGAAATATGCTCGGAAACCAATAATTTCATCCTGAGATCGTCCGCTACCAAACATTAGCGATCTAGGCCCTTGCAAGCGGCATATCTTTGACTATACATACGCCTTCGTGCTGTAAGATCACGGACTCAGTCCTTATTTTTTTTTTCTTTGCAAGTAGATACTGGATAGGATGTTTCCGTTAAGCACAGACTAGTCGAGCTATGCAGCAAGTCGGGCGAGATTTTGACGCATATAACAGAGGATCGAAAAGGGCTGTGACTTGTCAAATACGGGATACTTAGATACTATGTACTTGTTGGCATGTCGTTGACAGGAAGACAAGAACGCAATAGAAAAAGGCCGCTAAAACTACTCGGCGTTTCAAAGACCAGGGCCGTGAGAGGAAACGCTTGTATAATAACTGTATATGTCCATATGTAACTGGTTCTATCATGCGGAAAATCAGGAACAATCATGTCTACTACGATGATTCGCTCCGGGTATGCCCAAACGTACATGTGAATATCATGTCTTTAGTGTTTGCTCGGAGAGGCCTTTTTAGGTTGTTTCTACATACATATATACTGCTTTGCTTTTGCTTTGACTGTTTTCTCCACATAGTTGATCACGTCAAGTAACGAAAAACTGACTAGAGCAAAAGCAGAAGTTTTGGTTTTGAAGTCCGTAAGCACTAGAGAGCAAGGAAAAAGAAAGCAAAACGCACTGCTGCATCGTTAGCGGCAACAAGAATATGTCTCCAGGACTAGGTTTCATTGTCAATAAATTCGGCCGGGCTTTCTTTTCTTCAGTTACCACTATATTGGAAATTTTCTTTTTTGTTCAATATTATGCACGTCAAGCTTTGATTTTATACTAGTTTTACATACATATCTATATTTGAATCATCCAGACCCATAAAGTCACGATATCTGGTTGTGTTTTATGCAAGTCACAGTAACATAGACACATACATGTACATATTAATTGCAAGGAGAACAAAAAAAATATGCCATATACTGAATTAGATTCAAGGCTTACATCTATAATGAAATGAACAAAGGAAGCCCTTGTTATTTTGCCAGCAAAAGCAAATGCCGTTCAATGATCTAATAGAAAACGAGCATTAGTATTGCAAATTTTGCCACTCGGAGGGTATGGCCTCATTTATTTTGCAACAACGACCAGCTTGTTACATTTATTGTCTGTTTGTTCTTCCTTGCCGATCATATCAAAAGTTTGAGTTTTTGAATCCCTTTTTCACTCTATCACTACCCTTCTCCTTCTCTTCTTAATCCTACATGTAAACCATAGTCCAGGGGGGAGCACAGGAGTAGGAGGAGGATTAGTTATTCCAAGGGCAAGGAATGGAAGAGGAGGAAAACACTGAAGGAGAATGGAGATATATCTATTCTCTTAGGGAGCCTTGTTGGTATATCTCAGTCATGTTAAGACACAATGGCAAGAAAAATATTGGGGAAGAGCGTTACAATGAATTTAGTTGGTGTTGAAGTGCAGGACCAACGAACAACGTCGATCATACGAACTAGTTGAGGGGAAACCAACGGAAATAGGGGAAGAGCTCTTTCGCATATACAACTACTCTTGACAACGTGAATCTAGAACTCACGGATACTGTTGACTTTGATCAAGTGAGGCTTAGCCATCGATCAAGCCCTGCTTCTTTCAAGTTGGCCTCCAGCCTGGGCCTTCTCTTGCGATTTTATACATGTACAACTAGCTAAGCTTCTTTGAAGTTAGCCAGTAATAAGTTAGGCGACACGTGTTTATCACGAGAACTCTTTAAATTCCAATATTATCCCGTTCCGAGTTAACGAACAGACACTTACTAGGGTCAGTCTTTGTTTCCGATTAAGCCCTCTAGACAAGCTAGGAAAACACAATGCCAGCTTAGTTTGTCATTGTTATGTGAAGAAATCCCTTCCATTCTCCGTAAGCAATAGTGCCGGTGTTTGTTTTCTGAAAGGCTCATAACTCCAATAGTCTTTTTCTATGTACTTTGACTTTGGCTTTGCCAGTACCAGGCTGATTCCAAAGATTCGGGAAAGTGATACATATCCTTTCCTTGTACGTATTTACTATGTAGCATGTACAACTATTCAACTATAGAGGAATATATAAACGTCGGCTTATCATCTCACGGCCTTTGTTTGTCTTATATTTGAGACAGCCACTCTAGTTCAATTTCAAGACACTTGATATCTTGCCATGTTGTGACCAATAAATATAGTTGGCCACCTCACCTTCCATTTCTCTCTGGGAATTCTATGATAAGAACTTAAAGGGCGAGGAAGGCTTCCCTTTGTACAAGTCGTCTCCAAATCTCAGTATAAAACATCGAGAATTATCAAGATGTTGTGTTCGCAAATCAGCCACACTACCACGAGAAGGCGAGCGTAAGCGAGGTAAATCTTCCTATGTTTTGATATCCTTCTTAATCTGCATATCAATTCAGGTGATTTCGTATCAAAAGATGATGATTATACACACATGTATATATTATCAAGGGATATAATTAGGTTATTCGTGTGTTATAAAAGTTCCATCTATACACCACTATCACTGAACTTGAACACATTTTTAGCTATGTCGATCTTGTAGGGCATCTTAGAAGACGAATGTATTGAGGAGGGATCTTGAAATAGACTTTCAGCTATTTCAGTTTCAAGATCAAGCAGGATAAGGCCCTGTAGTCAGGGTATTTCAAGACTCTACATAGTACAAGTATAGTTCTGGTTCACTCCTTATAGCTAGCTATATTTTACTCCCTTACGCCTGTCCCGACTAGACGATGGTCGGTAAATGTCCCAGAGATTTGGAAGCAGGAGTTGTTCTCTTAATATGTCGCTTTCGTGGGAGTCACGTTTCAGTGTATCAAATACATAGTTAACGGAGCATATATTTCACTCATATTCATGTATGGCCTCTATCCCTTGCCAGGGAGATGAACAACAAATAGACCAAAAAACAGGTTTTCATCATCTTTGCTGTTGCTCCCAAGCCTTAGTGATCTATCTGCATATTGTATACTAATACATATTTATTATAGCTCCATAGAATAGAATTAGAGATCTAGACTAGAGTGTTACAATATTTTATGATATTCACTTGTCTTGCTGGGTCGACTACCTTCTCTTTAGAATGAGAAGGTAGTATTCTTCGTACAGAGCGAAATTTGAGTGAAGCTTGCTGTTGTGACGCCATGACACTAAAGCTGTGGACGACCCCAAAACCCACGAAGAGCACGGTGCATTTTGGATGTTGTAGAATATATAATTGTTCTTTATTTAATATACTTACCAGTAGCCTGACAAAAGCTTCCAATCAATATTGCAGCAAGTGTTGATAGTGATGGTGATAGCAATAGTAGTAATAATAATACATGCGATTGCTACTATAGACAGCGATCTTCTGTTAACCGAGAAGATCGAAACGATTTTACAGAGAAGAACAACGGGTCAAAGAGCCAAGTTTGACTAAGCGTTGCCTTGGGTACTTGGTATAACGACGAGTTATAATGGTGCATATCAACTTACACATATCATGTATGTATGTATCATGTGCTATGTAAGTATAGGTACCAAATGCACGGTTATCCAGCGTTGACAATGTTAATGCTACTGAAGATATGTCGTTCACAAACAAGCAATAGGGGAGATTTTCCGATCATGTCCGTGGCCAACTTGGCTGTATATTGTTTGTGCAAAATATCAGGAGCTTTTTTTTCTTTCCCTTCCGTCATTTTTCTACTTGCCTTCCACTTGGTAATTTAAGTCCTGTTCTACATAAATACTTAGCTCGGGGTTTTTTTTTACTCTAGTATTTATGTAGTTATACTTAGCATGTTCTGTGCGTAATAAAAGCACACAGAATAGTATAGGGGATGATTTTTCTCCGAAGGGGGGAAGTATCCGGTAGCTTGCGGTCTTGATATGAAAAAGTTATTTCTGGGACATGGTGGAAAATATGTTTCAATCAAAGCACCACTCAAAGCCTTGTTAGTTGACTACATCGTTAGCCTATAACCATAGAAACTCGCTGTCTCTAATATTTGATCTTGGAGTGGCGGAGGTTCAAGATGGTGACGGCCCAGCTGAAGTCGCCCGCTGTTTAGCCAATAACGGTAATTTTCGAAGCTCAAGGGCACAATGTAGACGATCGACATAATGTGCATTATCAAGGCAAGGGAGATAAGCTACATGGAATAGAATAATGAAAGAGACTCTATGCAATGTGGGAAGGTTCTCAGGCCTTCTTTATTTTCTAACCGTCTTTCTCTCGTGTAGCAAACAAAGCAATCTGCCAAACAAGCAGACAAACTCGATCTCCTTCTTTTATTTCCTCTTTAGCTCGATTGTTGCCGCTGGACTGGACAGCATGGGTTGTTGTGGTGGCATCTGCGCGTTCATCTGCACCAGGGGCATTGGGAAATACATAATATATGTATTATATATGACAGTATGCAGGCAGGCATTATGCATAAGAAGCAACTACATACAGATATGGCACGATAGATTCCACGGTGGAAGGAATCAAACTACTGCAGGTGCTAATCACTATTATATGCAGGCCGGTGAGTGTTGTGTAAGTGGAAATTGATGTGGAGGGTCTAAGCAGCAACGAAACAAAACAAAAGCAAAAACAGAAGAAGAATAACTACAGAAAAAAGTAAATAAGATCAGTTACTCACTCAGCTAAACACGGACCAGTTGGCAATTCATAAAGTGGCAGAGTCCATTGATGACGTCTATGACCACTGTGATCGTCTTATGCCCTGTGCTAAATCGAGCACGGCGGCCATCACCGCAACGACAGACTTTTTAACTTGAAGCTTGGACGCCGTCTCTATAGTACATAATAGCTTCATGGGCCTTGTTCCAGTACATTAAACATATCTTCAAGGCGCATAAGGCGTACCAGGTGTATATCTGGATAGTGTGGTTCAATTTCGATTGTTTACTTTTTGTGTTCTGCATAACTATGTACATAGTACCACAATGTGAACCAAGAAACCCAATGTTTAGTGTAGTATTTTTGTGACCATGCTTCTGCTAATCTGCACAATACATATGTGCGCTGTGATATCAACAGAGCACGTACTATCGATATTCTGGTGCCTTATTGTGCATATATTGATGTGATAATGGTGTAAAGAAAAGCCCACTAATATACACATCACCGACAACGATATGTATTTTCTTTTCCTCCTCAGAGCTCAAAGGCCACCAGACGACACTACAAACCCGTTATCACGCTCCTTCAAGCCTCCGGGAAGGCCCAAACTCGAATCACATTCACATCACATTACGGATGGCAACATACAATACAGATACATCGTGCCCTTGTATCTGTTTTAAGTTAGCAATAATGTATGAACAAATACCCTCGTCAAAAGAAACGAACGAACAGGACGAAAAAAAAAAGGCACTAACTTAATGGGTGTTGGCGGGAATAGCGCCAATTTCCTCAGCCTTGAACTTTCTTTTCTGGCCGGGGTAGAAAAAACATGAGCATATTCGTTCCTCTTGTTATACTGTGTGAGTTCTTAATTTCTGTCTAGGTTTATTCTCGATCCAAAATTATGTGGCGTTTCACGTATTTGTGTCCGTTGGGAACAGTTCTCGAGAACCAGAGGGAAAGCCTTGAGGTAAACCATAACAGACAATAAAGAACACAAAGAAACCTTAATCAGCTGAAAAACAAAGATATTTCCCCCTGTGAAAATAAAAGATCGCTAGACTTTTGTCATAGGCTCGATCTTGCGGTAATATGCAGGAACATACAGGACAATATGCACAAAGAGATCCAGCTGAAGCTGCAGACTGACACAAGCGATCCTCGTCTACTTACTGTTCTCATGCACAATGAATGCTCAAAGTTCTCTGATCAGCACTGTAAACGCAATACAAAAAAATAAGAACGCTCTCGCTTGTTCGTGTGCTTTGTGATCTGTAACCATGAATGAACCTGATTTCCATTCTAGCATATCAAGCATAACTCAACACAAATGGAAGTAGAGGAAAATAACCAACTGTCCGACTTCACTGGACAAACACTATAAAAATGTTTTCTAAAGTGTGCAATAAAAATCTCGTGATCTGCGCGGCCTCATTTCCTCAATTTGCTGGGGATGAAAACAGGGGACGCCTCGCTTGTTAGTTTTGTATTCATTTTGTGTACATCTTTAACCCTCGAAACCCTAACTGCACAAAAAGGATTGTGCTTTTTTGTCAGGACGATAAATTTTTTGACAACCGAACTAATAAAAATATGCTATAGCTCCATCATTTTTTATTCCTTTTTAGCGGCCTGTCAGAAAGAAAGACCCTGTCTATAATTTAGTGCATAAGCTAAAAAAGAATTGCACATACTCACTAAGCCAGTTGTAGATAATTGCTAGTGACGTTCAAAACCCTCTACGCAGAAGAGGCAGGCTGTGCTTAACAATGGCATTGAAAAATGACATCCAGATGCTGTTTCACAGTGATTTGATGTACATAGATGCAAAAATAGATAAAATAGAAATCTAAAAGCTATTAACGTGTACAGGTGGTAGTAAATAAAATGACTTCTTATGAAATATGAAACTTGACGAACTACAAACTACCGCTCTAATTTAATTTAATCTGGAGAACAGAAGAAAAAAATAAAAGATTAGCAATTATTGGCATTACCCGAAGACAGCAAAAAGAGCCACTAAATGGCCTAAGCTTCATCCATTTCTACCTTGTGTTGCTTTTGTTAATGCTGTTTATCTTTTGTAATGGTGTGGATTCGCTTATAAAAAGAGACATCTAAGAAAAGACAAAATGTTAGGGTTCGGAAATGGACACCCTTCTTCAACCATTGTTAGAATATACTGTTACTGTGCCTTATTCATTATCATGTCTTTTGTCATAGTCTAAGCCCCTGACAGATTTGACACCGATAACCTTTTACTTTTTTTTTCTTCTTTCTATAGCAATAATGAAGTGCATTCAGCTTGGAAGCTTACTGCAGCTGACAAGATCTTAGACTTGCAGGCGGGAGACACGGTAATACGATGCGAGGGGTTTCTAGACCTCCTCATTCGGAAATCGTCTGTCATAGTAATCTATCGTAATATCTCGAAGCTTGCTCAGTGCTCAGCAGCGCCAAGTTGGACAAAACATCTTTTCATTCTGATATATCTTGCAATGGCTAATCTGTTATGGTATGATATCACACCCAACTACTAGATGATCAAGGCTAAGATGGAGAGAAACAAACCAGGATCACATCCTGAATCTAGAGCCGGGACTTGATCCGTCAGTTGGAAAGGTAATTAATGGCAGGGGTGCAAAGAGCACCTCGGGACCAAAGATAGGGGCAGAGGGAAAAAGCTCAGTTTTTGATTCCCCATTTTCTCTTTTGTCGTGCTCCTGGTCAAGGCTGTTTTATTTTGTTTGAAAATTGACCATTCACTCACTTTATCAGATAATGGTGAGATTGTCATAGTATTGTTGGACTTGACGGACTTGACAAAAACATAATAAGAATGGAGAGACCTGGAGTTAGTAGAAAGGCTTTGAAGTCTCACTGCAACCTGCTATTGTGTCTACGGTAGGGCGAATTTGACTTCAGATAGTTGCCTGAAGGGAGTGATGCTATTGGCTGTTGTCTCTTATGATGTCTTTGGTTCTTTTTCTTCTACTTCCAGGAGAGAAGATAATAATCATTGCCAGTGTCAAGTTCGAAGAGTTTGGTAAGAAGAGATGGGCAGCCATGGTGATGAGTAACTTTACTTTCATGTATAGTAAGCACACATGCGAGAATCGTAGCCTATCAATCGATATTTTGCTAGAGACCCGTTGACAGATGAGACACTACTGCACAAGTTTGACCAGTAAAGTAGGTTGAATCTTGTAGCGATTGGCTAGCCCGATGGCATGTGAATATGTCATGCTGTCAAAGTCACTCGTAAGCAGCAACCCAAGGCCTTGGAGCAAAATAAATCGAGTGGCAGGAAAAAAAGATATATGTAAGCTGGTAGGAGGCTCAGAAGCAACTCAAGGGAACAAAGCGAAGCACCGCAAAAGGCTGTAGGAAGAAGTCTTTGCTAGCTAATACAGGCTAGGCCGAATAAGCATTGACATCAAAAGTCCACCGAAACCATTATAGTTGAAGTAGCATAGCTATAGTGTTAAAGGGACTAGTATGCTATATGCCTACATGTATTATGTGTGGTATGTACGACTTGGACCCCTGGATCTGCTAGCTGTACGCACTACGACAGCCATAGAAACGGGTATAGTACATTGACGTCGTTGGCATTGATACTGGTCTTTTTCGCGAGTCTTATGGTGCTATCAAATAAGAAGAGACTGATACAAGACCTTATCAAGGTGAGACCGGGGGCAAGAGGGAGGGGAAACAATTGCAATAGCCACACATAGCCCTCTCCAAAAAGGAACAATCAAGTAAAAAGAAGAGCTTTCTTGATGTCAGTGTTTGCTGCTGTGCAGGCGGGTTTGAGTTGAGGATCATTACGTAGGACCGTCTATCACGGGTCGCCTGGACTCTCATTGTAAGACTCGAGACAAACAGGGCCAGTAGCCCAAGGCGGGCCTTGTCTGAGCTCAGATCAAGAGCGTGAGGGCTAGGATATATTTTCATCATCAGGACAGCTGCTCTGGGACTACAAATAAGCGCGAGACAAGTGAGAGTCCAAAGAGCAAGGAAATGCTTGTGAGGGCAGACTAAAAAAATAGAGCAAAGATAGGTTTGGTGGCGACATGGAATCTTGAGTCTAGGGCGTACCTTACCTGCGCAGCCAGGAAGCCTTGACATGCTACTAGACCTGGTACAGGTCTTGATATAGGCCTGGCATAGACCTGGCATGGTTCATACTATAACTTGGCCCTAGTATTAGTACAAGTACAAATGTACAGCCCTGGTATGGTGGCATGAAATTGAGATATCGAATCAATTGATAGATTTTATCGAGGTAGATTGCCGTTTCGGGACGCATTTTCCGTAACAAGTTGTGCATAATATCGTAGTGAAGGTCAAGGTGAGGAGGAGGAAAACAAAGCCAAAGAAAGTTAAGGCGAAGAAAGCAGTGGGATAGAGAAAGAGACGTAGAAAGAGAGATGAAGATAGATGGACGGGTGGATGAGTATGCAAATAGACGAAAGAAAAGAGACAAAGTGTAGATATAGAATATATCAGTGTTATCTGGTGATGTTTATAGTTGTGGTGGTTTTAACTGCTTCTGCGTCTGCTTTTGGAGTCAAAACCAAAAGCGAAATCTGTGTTTGATAGTAGCGTCTAGAGTTGCATTCTGCAGTTGCCGTTACGCATCCGTCTCCATCTGGACATCTCGACTTGGGTAGTTGCTTGTCCTCCTGCTGTGCCTTCCTGATTGCTCTTCCTGCTCCTCCTGCTGCTCTTCCTATTTTCAGAGCAGCCTTATTGGAATACCTTTCTTGTTTCCTGACTCTATCTTTTCTTTCTCTTCTTTTCCTCTTCTATCCTTTTGGATTTTTTCACGATCGTTGTTGAGATTGTGCATCACAAGATTTGACTATCGTTATCTTTTTATCTCTCATTTTATCTTCTGCCTTTGGCCTGCCATTCTCTTCATTATTTTCTTTTTCTCACTGGAAACTTGATCTTCAACCGATATCTGCCCATTCGTTCTTTACATCACATTCTTTTCTTTTACTGATATTATTTGTGTATATCATATCCTCCAGATCTTGGCGATCCAACCTAGAAAATCACCAAACCATCACTAAATCAATCAATCATTCGATACCCCGGAAGAGCAGCACCGTTGACGACTGTTGCCGCTATTGTTTATGCCCATTTCTATTTACAATTCCTATCTATCTATTTTTCTATCCATCCATCAATCGAGTTGTCCGGAATAGGACGCGTCCGTTCACACTACCGCTGCCCATTTCCCATTTATCGGCCTTTTAATCTACTTGCTCGCCTACCAATTAGAGTTGCCATCGCCTCTGGTTCCTATTGTTGATTTTGCTTTGCAAATTATTACATTTTTCTTCTTTTCTTTTCCAAATCTCTTCTCGCCGAGTCTGCTCCCTGGCTATTGAACCATCTTGAGTCCTAGGCAACTCTTGGACAAGCCACGAACTGCTTGCTTCCCTTTTTCTCTTTGGCATTGCTTACTGCTCACTTCTCAAAAGGACCTCGTCTACTAAGAAGTGTCTGGTGCCGTTGTTACGCTTTGCTGTTTCTTTGCTTTTTATTGAAGAAGATCTTGTGCCCCTCTCTTCCACCCCAGACATCTCGTCACCTTTATTTTTTTTTACAGTGTTCGCTTCCGTGTATCATATTTTTTTTGTCTCCCTACCTGCCTTTTCGACGACAATAATTACGCCGGAGCCGACGCCATATACGACGACATCATCAAATATTTGTACTCGATTATTACGATATAGCCCAGTTTATCAACCGGAAAGGTAACCAAATACCATTACTTTCACCGACGTCACACCTGCTCGAAACAACTTCAATATTTTCTTCGTTTGGGGCGACCACATCCACCTATTCACCTGTCTGTTTTGTCTTGTACATCGTTGCTCAGATTTCGTTTGTACCGCTTGACGACACACGCCACAGTGAATGCGTTACGTTGTCCATTTGCGCCGTCTGGATCATTGGGCTTGATTTATGCAGAATAATCGACACATGTACTCGTTCTATATCTGTTCGACATCGACTCGACAACTGGGTATAGAAAACGAACAAAAACAGATCGTGGATTGGACGTTGACCCATTCGGAAAGATATTGTGGTTTATTTCTGCAGCTACCCGCTCTTAACCATTCTATTCTCGCTGCAAACGACGTCACGACTAACACAGTTCCTTTCAGTAAGCCGTGGCATTCCAATCGTCACATCCGTTGTTCTGCAGAGCTTCGACGCCTGTTTACGTATCTTTCTGCACACCCGCCGTCACTGCTACATTGTAAGTAAAGTACAGCCTGTTTATTGGAAACTCTATGTCTGCTTATCGTCCCATCAGTCCGAAATCAAAATAGCCTGTTTGCATGGACCTTATAAAAAGCCAAATGAGAGATAGAGAGTATGTGAGGGAAACCTTGCAATAATGGCAACAGGCATTATGTCTTGGGGCATCTTTTTTTATCATTTATTTTTTTTTCGGTCTGGCTTCTTCCCCCACTGATAAACATGCAAGGCACGGTTTTGAAAGGGGGCTTTTGATGCTTATGAGCCCTGTCTTTTGTGCATGCTTGCATGCATAGTTGCAGGTTGTAGGTTACAATCTGGTCTGCATCTGATATTTGGCGAGATGGTGTATAATCCGCATATCTCATTAGCTTAAGTTAGCCTGTGCGCGGCGCGAGAATCTGCCATGCTAGCAAACTGACCATGATCCAACGACAAGTGCGTGAATTGGATGACTCTGATGACGATGGCGATAGTTGACATATACAGTGAAATTTCTCTTGCGCAGCAAATCCGTTGATGCTAATTTTTTTTTTTTTACAGATTACGAAGTTCGGCAGCGATTATCTATGGACATCGGCACTCTATGGGCAAAATATAATTAAGTTTATCTTTTGTGTGTATTTGTGCCTGATACCGAATTTTCTTTGCGGAAAATTGGCGATCGCCTCGCAATTTTTTTTTTTTTGCCAGCGTCGGAATTCGCAATTCTCGAGGAAAATTTTGTGGCAAAACAGTAACTAATTTAGGTTCCAAAGCAAGCTTCATAAAGAACGGACTCTAGAGTCTCCGTAGTCTTTAAATCGCTGCTGGCACCCCTGAGCCGGGCCTATCTTAGCATCGTATAAGCTTCATTTCTGTACATTATAATTACTCACAAAAAAAGCACAAACACACACAATGACGACTCTTCCACGACCAGCTCGGCCATCCTTGGGTCCGCCTACGGGTGCGCTACCAGCAATTCCTATGCCAAAAATGCGCAAGAGTACCATAGGACTGTCATCTGCAGCTGCTGCCGCGGCAGGCTCAGCAACTCCTCGAAGCGGCCTGCGGGTACCATCTGGTTCTCTGCAACCACAATCACCATCGAGATCAGTGGGAGTGAACGCTGCAGGAAAAACATTGAGAAAGACTGTTAGCATAAATTCGTTTCCTCAGCCCCCTCGTGGCGACAACCGTTCAAATAGCCTGCCTCCCAGCCCTCTTGCAGGCGATCTTAAGAAACGAAACTCGACCCGCAAATCCAAGACTTCCATGGGTTCTCCGTTTGCCAGCTCTCCCAGCCTCTCGAATGGTTTTGCCAACAACAACAACAGCAACACCAGCAACATCAGTGAGGGGAAGTCCATTGGCTCGGGAATCCGAACGTCCGACGGTTTTATCAGCGTTTCTTCACCTCCACATAGTCGCACTTCATCCGCTCAAGACTCTTACTCGACTTCCGCGACGACCTACGACGACCCAGCTGACGGCCTGCAAAAAGCGCACGATTCGATGGCGTCCGGCTTGCCCAGCAAGAAGTCTGACGGCAAGGGCAACGTAGTTGTCAGTGTTCGTGTCCGGCCCACTGGAAATCCGGGTGACAAAAATGACGGCGAATGGAGCATCGACGGCCGCAACTCGACCATCTCCTACAATGGCAAAGATGCCGGCGATTACACCTACGGTAAGCACTCCGATTTCCCCCTTCCGTTTAGACTTGGCTGTATCCAACACATTTCGGCGCATACGATATAAATCGCATCGTTTGATTCGCCCCCCCCCTTTTTTTTTTCTTTTTCGTCGCAACACCCAAAGCACAGGACATGCGCGCATTCACGACAAACACGCTTTGCTACCAACAATACTGTACACACTTCTTCATATCGAGAAATTCACATACTAATATCTTCTAGACAATGTCTTCAGCACACAGGACAACAACTCCCGCGTATACGACCACCTCGCCAAGCGCCTTGTGCGCCGCGTTATGGAGGGTTATCACGGTACCGTTTTCGCCTACGGTATGACGGGTACTGGCAAGACCTTCTCCATGCAAGGAACTGCCTCGTCTCCCGGTGTGATCCCACTGGCCATCACTGATATCTTCTCCTATATCCGCGAAACTCCATCCCGCGAGTTCTTACTCCGTGTCAGCTACCTCGAAATCTACAACGAGCGCATCCAAGATCTTCTCAGTATGCCAACAGCAACCGGTCCCGGCGGCGCTGGCCAACAAGAAGAGATCAAGCTGCGCGAAGATGCCAAACGTGGTGTCTATGCAACTCCCTTGAAAGAAGAGATCGTGCAAAGTCCAACCCAACTGCTACGCGTCATCGCTCGTGGCGACCAAGCTAGACGAACCGCCAGCACCCAGTTCAACTCTCGCAGTTCTCGAAGTCACGCAGTCGTACAAATTGTCGTTGAAAGCCGTGAGCGCGTGCCTGGAGTCGAAGCTGGAAGTAAGAGATCTGGCCTTCCTCCTGGTGGCGTTCGTGTTTCTACACTGAGCCTGATCGATCTTGCTGGTTCCGAGAAGGCTGCCGAGTCCAAGGAGCGCCGTCAAGAGGGTTCTCACATCAACAAGTCTTTACTAACTCTGGGTACCGTCATCTCTAGGCTGTCTGAGCAAAAGGAGGGTAAGGGCGGAGACAAGGAAGGCAAGCATTTGCCTTACCGTGACTCCAAACTGACTCGTCTTCTGCAAGGTGCGCTGTCTGGTAACTCATTAGTCAGTATATTGTGCACGATTCAAACCGGAGTCGCCAACGCGACAGCCCACGCAACCCATATCACCGAAACCCTCAACACACTGAAATTTGCATCACGTGCCCGCAATAGTATCGTCAGTCATGCAAAGCGCGCAGAAGAGGCGCTTGGCGTGGGAGGCGAAGGCGGTGCTCGTGTCCTTCTCGAGCGCTATCGTATGGAAATCCAAGAGCTGCGTAGCCAGCTCGAAACACAACAAAAGAACGGCGGTGGAAAGGGCTCTAACGATGAGATCGTGCACACCAAGTCAGAGAGTGACTTGCAACGAGACGCCGAAGAAGAACGGATGCGCGAAATGGAAGCCGAACAGCGACACGAGGAGCAAATGCTTGAAATGCAATTAGCACGAACTGCGTTAAAGGAGCGCATCGATCACCTCAACAAACTGATTCTAAGTTCCAAATCGATCGGCGTTAACACTAGTGGATCATACAGCTCACTAGGAATGCGTTTCTCTACTATGTCGCAGGTATCTATCCGATCATCAGTCGCAACATCTATCGCCGGCCGTTCCATAACCGACCGCACGTCTTCCATGACCTCGACCTCTACTATCGGCCGGAGATCCAGTGGCGGCAACAGATTATCGGGTGGCGATCAGCCAACGTCCACATCCACCGAGGACGATGATAGCATCGGCGAATATGGCGACGGCATCGCATCTCTAGCTGCACAGAACCGGGCACTGCAATCCGATCTTGTCGACAAGAACCGCTATATCGCTACGCTCGAGAAGCGTCTTATCCAGGCAAGGAGGGCATCTTCATCGCGGACTTCGGTTGGCCTATCGACTCCTAACAAGGGCATCATGGTCGGCGAAGATCACAGCGTGGCTGCCCTTCTCAAGGAAAAGGACACCGAAATCGCGGACCTGAGAGCACGCCTAGACGACAAGGATCGCATGTTGAGTGCTCTTCGGAGCGCCACTCGGTCTCGTGAAGCCGCAGAGATGAGCTTTGATCAGCGCTCACCACAATCTGAACGTATGTCTGAACGCATGAGTGAGCGGATATCAGAGCGCATGTCGAGCTCCTCTAACTTCTTCTCCACACAGCGCCATCGCCTGCACCAACAACCGTCATCGCCGCTCCCAAGCGTCGCAACAAGAGCACCGACGAGATGCGCATATTAGATGAGATGATCTCCGATAGAATCGAGAGTGGTCATCTAATGCGCAGCGTTCGCGGCAGCGTTCGCGTGGTCAACGACCGCCTAATCCGCAATGCTCACAGCCACTCTAACATGAGCGTAGGCAGCATCAGCCGTGACCGTAGCACCAACTCCAGCTCGGTTCCAGTCTCTCAGGAGCCCTCGCCTACTAGACCATCACTTATGGCAACTAACACTGCACCAACAACCCCAGCAACCGTCGATATGCCACTTTCAGAGCTGAAGGAGGCTTCTACCAAGGCGCTAGCTATTGAGATTTAGAGTTCTTTTATACGATCTTTAATGATAGCTCTTCTTTTTCTTTTCTTCCCCTTTTCTTCTTTGTATATTCTTACTTTTTATTCCTTTTTCTTGATCTAAATCTACTGGCATATCGCGGCTTTCATGAGGCAAAAGAAAACACAAACGTAAAACGACCGACCTATGATGGTGTTTTCCAGTTTCACATGCAACTTTATCATTACTATTTACCATCCATCCTACTATATCTATCTTCCCCCTCCTCTCTCCTCGGGCATTTCAGAGCATGGAGTGGTTGTCCCGCTTCTTATTCTGGATTATCTATCTATCCTCTTTCTTTCCTTTGTCACATTCGTACCTTTTTTTCATTACTGTTCAAGCCTTCGTCTTATATTATTCTTTCGTCTTGTTATTAGCTTAGTTTATTTGTTGGGACGGAAGGGTTCATTTTCCACATAAGAAAGGGAGGGGTGGCAGAAGTGAGGAGTTCATTGGCGTTTATTTTTTTCTTCTTTTTCTATATTATCATTCTTCTCGATAACTCTTGTGTTCGCACCCTTTGTGTTTTTTTCTCCCATTTTTTTATTCCTTCTGGTATGATATTCGTTTGCTATTGTCTTCCTCATCCTTTTTTTTTTCAACTTCGACTTCTTGATTTTTCTTCTCTGTTGTTGTTTTTTATATCTCTTTTTTTATATTGTTTTTTTTCTTTCTCTCTTCATACCATTTTTCTTCCTTTTTGTTAATTTCACATATATCCGAATAACAAAATGGGAGAGGGATTAGAATTGATTTCTTTTCGTGTTTTATTTTTTGATACCTCGATTGAATTGTAACTGTTAAAAAATTAAATCTTTTTCTGACTTGAATTTACTTTGTGATATGTTTGTTATGTATTAATTTTTTTGTTAAGCTAGTTTGTATGCAGAAAACAGTACGTGATGCTTCTTAGTACATATATCACTCGCATAGACGTAAAGGGTTGAAAGCCATTAATACAATTTAGTCTTGATGTCTGGCTCTTACATATAGGTTGCCATGTATATATATATTAGTAATTCATCAATTTGACATAATATGAATTACTATCATGAGACTTCAAAGACTGATATATCATAACATCTTGCTATACAGTCTATACTATGTCTTGTTTGTAATATAAAAATACCAGTATGATTTTCAAGATCTAGCGTGTAATTCTTACCATCAAGTGTAGAAATTGATCTTGGCTTTTAAGGATATCAACTTGGTAGTACTCAATATTCCGTTCCATCAAGGAGGAACTGTATGACAATCATAAAGAAAAGTACATGAATCCATCCATGGGTGATACCGCAACACTATAACGATAAAAACAAGCATGTCAACTATCACGAAGGAAGCAAAAAGATAGTCGCCCGTGATAGACAGTCGTGCGCTCCGATACGGGGAATCGAACCCCGGCCTTCTCGGTGAGAGCGAGATATCCTAGCCCCTAGACCATATCGGATTAGCTTTGCTTAGAAGTTGTAGAGCTGACTCGGCCTTAAGTTGTGTTTGATTACTAAGCCGGCCCACCGGCAACCTTCCCTCCTACAACCCTCGGGGGGGGTACCTTTGAGTTCAAGTACCTCCTCCTCCGTCCAAAGACAAAATTTTCACCTTCGTCGTGGGTTTTCAAGAGCGACCAGCACATATTCCCAATGCTGCTGTCCATTCTTTTTATCTTTTTAGACACTTGTCTTCATTGATGCATCGAGTTTTGAGGCCTTGAGCCTGACTTTTTCCCCTCTCGAGGGATGTCCTCACCAACAATCGCCCCCCTTCCACCACACTCTTTCGCGATCGCTGGTCTCCCGAGTCGCTACACACTACAAAGCTCAGGGAGACACACTCATACTCGACGGGCAACCTCTTTTTGAAGGTTCCGGAAGCCCAACCCGTGGCGCGGGAG
>RHDR01000081.1:0-70554 GCA_009806295.1 Davidsoniella neocaledoniae | reverse complement strand
ATATATATTGACTTAGCTCCCCTCTTCTTGATGTCCACTTCGATGTAGAAGATCATCACTACAAAGCAGCAGTCAAAGTACCAATTCCCTCTCTCGACTGCCACTTATATATCCTTCAACCAGTCTATCCTATATCTTGTTGTTTTTTCTTTAGCCGAACAACTTCTATCTTCTCCTGTCACGTCTTACGAGTGTATGCTCACTCCGCACTTTCTTTTGTGATCCTCACATCTATTTCTTTTTTTTCTCTGGCATACCTACCCGCCGTTTTCTTTTTCTTCGTCTATCGATACATTTCTGTATACGTCTACGTACCAAGCTTCTTGAAGAACGTGTGTGTCTGTTAAGTTTCTGCCCACCTTTACCATGTCTACTCCTCCAGGCTCAAGCCCCAACAACCAAGATTGGGATCGATGGAACGGTCAGAACATGGCTGAGTTTTTGGAGCATGGTAGAGACCAAGCTCAACATCCTCAGCAGCACCCTCATCCGCAGCAGCAGCAGCAACAGGTGCCGCCGTCCATTGTACTACCTCTCCCTCACTCTCACAACCCTCATCACCACCATGTTTTGCCTCACCCGCAGCCTGTCTTCCCAGTGGCTTATTCACCAATGCCCGAGTACTCTGCTTACCCTGGCTACGTTGCTGAACACCAGCAGCCGGGCCAAGGCCACCATCAGCAACACTATGCTGGATCTCCTGTCGGCCATCCTCATCAGCAGCACCAATATCATCACCAGCAGCCGGCTATGGTTCTGAAGTCGTCCACCAGCACCAGCACCAGCACCAGCACCAGCACCACAGCTTGAAGAACGACAACCGCGCCATGATGATGCTCTCGCCCAAGTCTATGGGCAGCCCAAGCAACGCCCGTAGTCCAAGCGCACTTCCTCAGTCTCCGGCTTCTATGGATGTAGAGTACATGATGCCTCGCCATCAACAACAGCAACAACAGCAACAACAGCAGCAGCATCACCACCAGCTTCCATACCCTCAGCAGTATGCGCCACCTGACACTGGTCGTCGTGGCTCCAACGTGTTTGTAAACGTGAATGCCAACGATGTGCCACCCAACATCAACTCCAAGACAGTGCTTGCCAACAAGGCACTTGATCCTAACCACCATGTTGAGTTCAACACCTCTGTCGATTCTCTGATGAAGGTTATCCGTGATGATGCTGCCCCAGCTGAGGTCCGGGCCTTGCGTAGCCGCACACGCTCTCTGGCCTCTGCTTCGGGCTCAGGAGCTGGTGGCAACTCAAGTCTGGTACCCATCCCTGCTCTGCCTTTGTCGACGCCTACTACGCCTCGCCGTAGAGCTCGCGTTTCCAAGCGTGCCGCTAAGCCACGCACTCGCCACTACTGCAAAGTTGAAGGCTGTGACCGTTCGTTTGGCCAGAAGAGCCACCTCGATATCCACCACCGTGCCCACACTGGCGAGAAGCCTTATGTAAGTTCTTGATACATTCCTTGGCCAACCTACATACAGTCACTAACACTGTCTTCATAGTCCTGCTCCATTGATGGATGCAACAGCCGCTTTAGCCAACTCGGTAACCTTCGCGTAAGTCGACTAACACTATTCTAGAGACTAGTTCCAGCCTCCATACTAACTAGCCACCTTCTAGACCCATGAGCGTCTGCACTCAGGCGAGCGCCCTCATATGTGCAACCAGTGTGGCAAGTCATTCTCTGCCCGCGGAAAGCTGGCCAGCCACCAAGCCATCCACACCGGCGATCGACGCTTCGTGTGCAAGCTGGAAGACTGCAACAAGAGCTTCACGCAGCTTGGCAACCTCAAGGCGCACCAGAACAAGTTCCACGACTGCGCTATCCGCAGGCTGATTGAGAAGTTCTGCAACATGGATAGCGGGGAACGCTCCACGCTGACATCGTATGACATCGATGTCTGGTCGTACTTTGCTACGCTGTACAAGAACAGCAACAAAGGCATCAAGGGCCGCGGCAAAGGCCGCAAGGTGTCCGTAGTCAAGTCCGCCGTCAATATTGCCGCGGCTTCTTCTTGCGAGGTCAGAGCCGCCCAGGCTCAAGTTGACGCTCAGGCTGAACACCTTCAGCAACAACAACAAATTCAGCAGCAGCAGCAACAGATCCAGCAACATCACATCCATCAGCAGCAGCAGCCCATGGCCAGCCAGGTTGCTCTTCCTATGCAAATGCCTATGCACATGACCGCTATGCCTATGGCACCTCAGCAGCACCAGCAACTGCCTCCTCTGGTGGCCCAACATCAGCAGCTACAGCATGAGCAGCAATCTCAGCACCAGAAGCAACAGAATGACCTACAGAGCCAGCAGATGCGCCCCTATGACGCCTCTGTTCACATGCGCACCTTGGTCTCCGCACCTGTCGAGGGCTACCCAACGCCCAACTATGATAACGAGTCCCGTTCGGTGCCTGATCAGTCCTCTTACGAGGAGGATCGTTCTCGCCGCATGCCGTACTAAAGTTAGCGTACTTGCTAAGGAACACGCAAGAATGCTCTGCTTGCTTATCCCTCGTGTCCTTTTTCGAGGAACACATACGGGTCCAGATCTTTCTGGAAAAACTACTGAAGTAGCCTAAAAAGTACTGGTCCCCAGCACAGTGCTATATTCGTTTTGTCTTCTCTTCACTCCAAATCGGGGTTCCTTTACACAAACTTTTTTTTCTTCTTTCTTTCCATGTTGTTCTTTTGTTTCTTGGAGGTTTTAGCGGTCTAATGGTTTTCTCATTCTCATTCTTTTCCCTTTTTTAAGTCCTTTCTTTCTTGTTCCTCCACCATTAGGCCGTTTTGATGGCAATATCCCCTCATGAGCTTTGCTCATATTTCGCCTTGTTTTTTTTAACTTTGTCTTTTTTCTGTTATGTTTATATGATATAATGCTTGAGTCTTAGTCTAGTTCGTGTTATTGTTGCTTAGTTGTCTGATTAGTCTCCTATAAAAATTATGTGTCGGTTTCAGTGGTTTCTGTATTAGTCACTGTGGGTTGATGTATGTATGTATGAAAGGAGGGTGTGGTTTCTTTTTATTCTAGTTTAAACTTTTGTTGTTTGATCTCTTATAGCTTAATTTGTAGCTAGTCAATGGCTAGAATATAACTGTTATAACAAATCTAAACTTTTTCTAAATATTCTATTACGTGCGTTGTATTCTGTTGTTAAGATCAGCTAGGGATTATACTAGCACGTTTAATCATTTTAATACTTCCTATTATTTTAACCGTCATTTCTATAGCTTCTTTTAGGTCTTATTCCTAGTGAGCGGTATAAGCTCTGTCACCATCTCGGATAGACATTCCTCTACAGAGTTATCAGTAACTTAAACAACGAGTGTAGCATTCATAACAGCTCCCAGATTGCAACTATTGTTTGCTACTATGACATAATTCCTAATAGTCGTTGTTCTCGCATGAATGATCCACACCTTATATCGTTGCTCCATGTGTAAGAGGAGAATAAGAAAGATACTGTCGTACTGCAACTGGGTTACATGCTATGCATGGTCCAAAAGGCCGTGCGACTATGGCCGATTAATGTAGACCACTATAAAATAATCAGGCATTACAATGCCATGTCTTTTCATCTACTCTCTCGCATCCATCTGGCAGCTAGACAAAGAGGAAGCGAAAGACGTTTAAATTATCGAGCGCATGATGTGTGTCCGGTATTACCACGAAAGGGTCTGGTAGCTAGTCTTACTGCACCATCAAATGATACAAATATAGCTAAGTAGTAATGCCAATCTTAGGCTAGATAGAAAATGTCGCTTCTATGTATGATTATATCTCAGGTGGTGGCAAGACACTGGTAGATCCTGTATACAATCTTTGGCCAAAGCCGCCATGATATACCTACTTGTTGAACACCATGCTATAGCCAAACTTTATATGCTTTTTTCACCTATGAAACTCTAATCGGGCTTGTAAGACTGCATTGAAATGCTATGACCTGAAATATAGATCCGAAATATATCTTGAATGACTATTTACGCTATAGAAGAAACCTACAAAGATACACAACTAGTTGGTTTATCGGTAGTATTTCTCAATAGTTCAGCCCCATATAGCTTTTAGAGGACAGATGTAAACTGACTTGCTATACTAACTCATTGTGACGTCTAAACCCAATTTCGCATAGCAGCCTAACCTAACACTTTTCCGATATCAACTCGATATACTTTTGAGGCGACCCCTTCCCTACTTTCCTTTTTTCCAACCGGACACTGAACATCACAATAAGCAACGAGTGAAATACAGAGACAAGTAGTGAAACGCAATTTGTACATACCGTATTTTTGGTGCGTGAATTCGGGAAAAACGTAATCCCAACTAAGACTAGTTGCTGTCTGTTATAGGAGATGGAGGGGGGGTTGCGATAGTAGTAATAACAGGCTGAGAAAGGAACCAAAATGATTCAATAATATCCAGAGTTCAATACGAAAAAACATGGCTCTATGTGCATATACAGATACGTAACTATACATGTACATACATACAGATGCATTGATTCCAGAACTAACAAAGAATTGTAACTCAAATAACAGCTTCCTTTGCTTTTTCCATCACACGACCCGCTTCATTATCTCCTCCTACCTACAGTGCAAAGTAAAAGGAAAGTCGTCGCAAACACGCGTTATGTCACTAGAGGATGTCTCAACTTCAAAGGAATAAAAGGCAGAAAAAGAAAAGAGCGGTTAGATAAGCAAGCTACCAAATCCAGGCTTGTTCTCTATTGTCTAATTACGGGCAAACTTGATATTTCGGCGGCTTGAGCGCTTATGGTTCTCGACTTATCCGGCACTGTGTGTAAATTATCTCGTACTGACATACAATGGTGCTATGTACATACATTGTCATTATGTGTATACGTCATAATGTAATTATGATGTTCCGGCCTCGTACAACTATAGTGTTCTATCGATAGAGAATATAAAAAGAACTAGAAAGAGGCAATCTGTCTGTCTAGAGACATTGTGAACTTGATATATCCATTGGTTTGTATATTCATCATGTTTTGCACATACAGATACAACTATAACTTCTTAAGTCCGTATGGGCTGGCTTGCATATGGAACACGTACACTACATTAATCTCCAGCTATACTGGCCAACCACCCATAATTTCGTCATCAAAGTACCGTCATAATATTACAGACTAGTTCTAACAAAACACCGCCTTTCCGTACTCAAAGCACCCTCCGCCATGATTTTCCAAGCTACAGATACAGCGGAAGAGGGCTATAAAGGTGGCGAGGAAAAGTAAGAGGGTGATTATTCCACCAGTAGCACTATCCCGTAGATTCAGCAGTTGTTGCTCCCATACTGCATATCAGCCTGATCCTTATGAGTTCCCCCGAGAATGATGAATCAAAAAATCGGCTGTCTTACACTAGTTATGTCTCCATTTTTCTTTTCCTCTTATTGTTAATTGTCTAAGTCTCTCAACTCCTACTCTCCCTTATCACAATTTCACACACATACACACAACCAAAAGTCAACTCTCATGATTTTGCCTAGACTTGATTGAGCGTCATGTCAGACAAAGCTAAAGATATACAGATACGACCAATGCATATAGACCAACTAGGAAACCTACATAGAGCAAAAATGAAGCCAAGTCCGGGGTTGCTCATACATATCCACACCCCTTCTGTGCTTTTCTCCAATCCCACTACCACGAGATGGCTGTGACCATATCTGCATGCTTGCTTTTGGGCTTTACTAAAAGACGAACCTGGGAAATAGCACGATACGTCTTCTCTCCATCGCCTATATTGCGCAGATGCTCGTTTAGAGCATCCGCACATGCCTTTCCTAGGCCGTCCTCATCATATTTTTTCTTCCTTTCACTTGTGATGTCTCCAGCTTGTTGCGCTTCTTGCACTCATTTCTATGGACCGGCCTGGAACGAGGTCTGGTCGAAGACAAAACCAATTCCACACACCCTCTTCACCTCCCAATTGTCAAGTATTCTGTCTGTCCATTGGCCTATATCAGTGTATCAATATCATTGACTTCATATTCCTGTCGTCACATCTGTTGGTTCTTGGCTTCGCCCTGTTTACCCTGCTTGTCCAGCACATCATGGTGTTCCAGCTCTCTAGCACATGCGGGCCGTGAAGGCTTAGGTGTGATTCCAGTTCATTGTTTTCTTGTTCTCTTGTTCGTCACTTTACGAATCTGCAGCTACTATTCTTCTCGTCAGCCACCGTTCTTCCTGTTTCTTGACACAGGCATTGGATGGAACTTCTTGTTCGCCGATTAGAACTCTGCTTACCTTTTCAAGGTCCTGAGTAGTTTCAGTCTGATTCTGGACTAAGCCGGCTCTTGTTTCGATTTCGATTTCCCTTCCGCTTTAGATCGGTTCTGTTTCTTTTCGTCTTTTCCTTCTTTAGTCCTATGTTTTCTACGCTCTACACATATGCCCATTGAAAGCTTCCAGGCACAAGGTTTAGTATCAAGTTGGACATATCTCTCATGTCTTCCCGTCCCCTTTTCACTAGCATGTTCAACGGCTGGCTCGCAGTCTCCTTTTCAAGCTGACGAGTAGACCCTTATCTACAGGTCTGTTGTCCCTGTAGCCGTAAAGGATATCTAAATAGATGATTGTCGTTGTTTTTGAATTCCCACGTAGGCTTGTATCTTCCTAAGTCTCACCTTAAAGTTTGGGCCTGGTAGCCGTCCCATACTTATATTCCAACGGCTATTAATTTACTATACACATACTACATATGTATGAAAGAAGTTTCCTTATTCAGGTTAACTTAGTGGTATTACTATCTTGATGTCACGAAATTGATACAGTGACAAAATGATAGGTCTCAAAATCAAATGTGCTTAAATCATGTTCTCGATACCACAGGTTCGTTAACCCGGTTAAACGACCTAAGCTACGCTAGTCTGTTAAATATGATGTCTCAAAAATGTTAGTAATAATACACGATATATATCAGTGCCTGTGCGTGCTAAAACTCACTTTTAACCGCCGTGCAACGTTGACACAAACAATACATTGTCTCCGTTGTTAAGGAGGCAATCTTCTTCACCTTCAAGTTCCCAGTCTACTTCATTTACCAAGACCATGATTCCCGGACGACTAAAAGGTTGTGATAATACAATGTAGGCGTTAGTAATTGTAGGAAAATGTGCAGTCCAGCGCATTAATGTTGTACGTGTTTGTAGTGGATTGGTAGTAGCCATATAAAATGTAGGATTGAATGCGTCACTCAATGGCCGTTTATAAGATTCCTTTCATTATGTACCAGGCAGTGTACTGTCATAAATGTAGCTTGCAACGTGATATACGGGTCTATGTCAATGTGCCAATGTAAGGCGCATAGTATATCCAGTACACAGTTTCTTTCAATGATCAAGCCCATATATTGTATTTTGCTATCATGGAACATGTAATGAAAGGATCATATCAGCAGCCTCATATGTTTGCGAGTTGTTCATTCGGTAAAGCAATGCGATCTGTTCAAAGCATCACATGAGTACGTATGCAGAGCCAAAGCTTTGTTTTTGGCTGATATAGGCAATCATAAGATTGCCTATATCAGTGACAGCCCTGCTCAAAGTACTTTAGCCATCATATATGGTCATCAGGCTGTGCTGGCATACTATAGGCTGTAGTAGTGTCACACAACAGTACTTTTATTGCAGCTGATTGTAGCCACACAATCTCTAGTGACAAATGCCAAGCTGGCACATACCGTCGCCCTGCCTGTCGTGGATAATATATTTCATGGGTGACGTTCACTGTCAAGGTGGTGATGTGTGTTAGGCAACTTACATATGGCTGTCGACGATGAACAGCTCTTTGCGCGAATCAGTTATGACCACTTCGCCAAGATGCTGGACGAGGTCTCCAACTGTGATTGTAGGATTGCTATCTGAAGACCTTGGTACGCTGACTGACAATGTCGCTTGACCACCAAAAAGGGTATCCAGTCCCCCTCTATAGTCGACATGTCTGGTTAGCTGGCAATGTTCCTTTGGCTTAGCCTATTGTTTTGAGGTGCTTTCGGCGCTTTCGGTATGATTTTGCTAAGTTGGCTCAAGCAGTTCCATAACCATTGTTATGGCATATATGATTACTCGTCTAACATAGCCAGTGAAATGCAAACACATACAATGTGATCTTCGCCTGGAGGCAAGTCACCAATGTATGACATTTTCATTATCGGGCTATGTGTAATTATAATAGCAAGGCTTGAAGTATATTCTCATAATTGATGCCCGGCTTTATCGATGTTGGTACACATTGGTTATGAACGATTCTGAGTGCTGATATTCATAACCGGGGTGTATCTGTTGGAAGACGATAACAACAAGTATAGCCGAACTTCAATTAGGCCGGCTCGCCTCAGCCAATAGCAAGAGATTGGTGGAGATAATACGCACTTGCCTCCTTTGGCTTGGGTAATATATACAACGCATATAGACGTATACTTTTCAAGAATGACTCGGGATAGATGGGAAAATATAACACCGAAACAGCACTTTAAGTTGGCTTGAGTGGCTTATGGACGCCATACAAGCGATGGAGAACAGCTACTTACGCTAGTTCTACGTGAACCGAAACGGTTTCAACGTCATCTCTGTCTTGTAGTTAGCTTTAGTCAATAAGAACATTTTAGGGCTTTGTGCGACAACACTTGGGTTCAACACCCGATGATCTCTCCTTCAATAAGCCAAGAATCATATAGTAGCTGTAAGAATAAGATCAAAAACGCTATATCTCAGATTGAAAGTGCAACTTACGTAGGAGAAGTCATTTTATCACATGCAGAAAGTAATTGTTACAAGAGAGAGTAGCTCTATACATCAGAGCCCGAATTTAATCGCTATTGACATCACAAAACATCTTTTTTTTTTTAACCAAATTTATTAGGGTATATACGCTGCTATCGTTGTACTAGGGTTGGACAGAGCTAATGTACATCACGTGACTAGTATTCGTAAGGCTGATGATTTCCTAAGTATCACCAAAAAAAAGTTGAGATATGCGACAGGGCTGAAGAATCTCGCAGGCACTTCCGCAGAATTTCCTCCTTCAACTTCTGTATTTCCTAGACGACACAATTTCTTTACTGTCTAAATTCTAGTCTATATAATAATCAACCGCCCAAAATGGCTCAGAACAGACATTGGTAAGTCGACGTGCCAGATTTTACCTCATGACGATACTAGAACTATCTCTAACATACCGGCGTGTTATAGGGAGCAAGACAAAGATGCGACGGTCTACGTCGGCAATATCGACGAGCGTGCTACCGCTGCCATGGTGTATGAAATCATGCTCCAAATGGGTCCCATCCACAACCTCCACATGCCGCGCGACCGCGTAACTCAGAACCACCAAGGTTTCGGCTTTGTCGAATTCCGCACGCCCGCCGACGCCGACTACGCCGCCAATGTTCTCAACGGCGTGAAGCTATACGGAAAATCCGTGCGTGTCAACAAAGCCAGCGCTGACAAGACGCGTGCCGCCGAGGTTGGCGCCGAGCTATACATTGGTAATCTGGATATCATGGTAGACGAGCGCTTGCTGTACGATACCTTCTCGCGCTTCGGCCCGTTGATTAACCTTCCCAAGGTCGCACGCGACGAGAGCGGTACGTCGAAGGGGTACGGGTTTGTGTCATATGCCAACTTCGACTCATCAGATGCTGCTATCGATACCATGAATTCGCAGTACATCCTGAGCAAACAGGTCGTTGTGCAGTATGCCTTCAAGAAGGACGGCAAGAACGAGCGTCACGGCGACCAAGCCGAACGTGAGCTAGCTGCCCAAGCAAAGAAGCATAACATCATTCCCGAGTCACAGCTTCCCTCAGGTCTACTCGAGCGTGGTCCCCGGAACCGGCGCAAACGCCACTCCGACGACATCCACCCCCCCGCTCCGCAGGCCCTAACGGTGCTCCAGAGGTCCCATTGGTCCCTGCCGGTTTCGATCCCAAGGGTCCCCAGCCAATGAACGCTTACAACAGTGCGCAAACATACCCATCACACACTGGAGGACAACGCAACTATGCGCCGCGCGGTGGGCAAGGTAATGGTGGTCACCATGGACATCACAACCACGGTAGTCAACATCATCACCAGCAACAACAACAGGCACCGATGGGTCTAGGCATGCCTGTGCTACCGGCGGCTCCATTAGGTCTACCTGCTCGTCCACCAGCTGGTCAACCTGCATACACAAACCCAGCCGATTTCCACCCAGGTTACCGTGGTGGATCTGCTAATGTTCCTCCGCCCGGAATACCCGCGGGTTTTGGTGTGCCGCCAGGTCTTCCACAGGCTCCACTGCCCGGAATGATGGCGCCGCAGGGCTTCCCGCATCATCCGCCTCCGGGATTCACCCGTAAGTGAAGAAACAAAGAACTGATCTTCGTCTATAATAAGCAAATGTAATAAGACTCAAATCCGGGCATCAAAAAAGAGTGGAAGATGTCGAGGGGTGTGGTGCTACGCGGGACACTGCCGGCGTTGGGATATAGTTCGTAGTTGAGATAGTTTCCTTTAGATGGTTTAGGCAGGCAATTCGGGATTCATATTGTAGCACATATCTCCAACTAGCATTGGGCGTTATCGGCGTTTAATTCCTTTATTTTATTTCCTTTTTCTTGGATCATCAAACTAGCTAAGGTTTGCTTTTTGTTTCTCTACCCATAAACCAACCCTCTTCACTTAGTTAAATCTTAAACCAAACAAGTTATAATCATAAATAGAGCCAGTGGTACACTTATGCAACTAGACACATTAAAGAACTTGCATCTTTCACTAAACATTTTCACGCCCTATTATTACTAAGTTTAACCTGTTTACAACAATATTATTCTAGATTTTCCGTCTTGAACTTAAAACCCACTAGCATTCCCAATGTTACCCTTGTCAGAAGCTGTATTCGCCCAGCTTATCTACAACCTGAAGTGCTCAGCCTCTAAAGTCAATGCTTGTTCATAATCGGTAATTCCAGTTGCTGATCAACATACATTTCTTTCGCATGAAGAATATCAACACGCCCAGTTTATACTGTTATTTCATTTAGCCTCCAATAGTCATGGAACTTTACTAGACCATATAAGATAGAATAGTATAAATATGTACTGGAATATTGTCTTATCCCAAATGGGCCTTGGTATTTATCTTCAGCTATTATTGGAATAATGAATGAAAATAGTGAATGACGTCTACAATGTTGACAAGGTAGTAAGTACTATTCAAGTCCTCCGCCCGGCTTGATGTTACAATGTGACTTTGCGCTTGAACATGACAATCTATACCGAAAGCTTAGCCTGTATGATCTCGATAGATATGGAAACATTAGCTTAATAGATCATCGAAGGATCTCCTTGTATAGTATTTTGTTAGCTATAAGAACCTTATATCTTTTTCTCTCCCTGGTATATGACACGATCAAAAAGTCCATCTGTATATATCATTCTCTCTATAAAAACGAAACCATCCTCATATTCCTCCAAGAATGGCCATCACTTACGTCTACTCGTCAGGTAGTAGCTTCGGCGAATATGTCATCTGCTCGTATAGAGAAAGCGCAATATATAGCTTCGTCCCACGACTATTTTTCTATCTCATCTGCGTGTTGAGTTTTTCATGCTGGGGAGTGCGACACGGCTATATTGGCTATTTCTGTTCCTTGGCAGTAATCTTGTACGACACTTACATCGTCTCTTGACCGAGCAAAAAGCTTATACCGGTATATGTCTGTCATTTAACTAATCTGTCATATCTAGATATAATGCCATAGCCGTCATCGATGCCTACCACAAAGCATACTGGAACGATGTTAGTGCCGTCTCTGATATCAACTACATCGTGGTTCCACACATCATACAAGTCAGCGCCTGGTTTCTCGGTCCTAGCATATTCTACAACTTCCGGTTGACCCCATTTCGCCGCCGTCTAACGTTTCTTCTCATCTTTACCTTCCAAATATCCAGCTTCCTCGCCATCGTCGCCCACGGTCAACGAGATATGGAGCTACTCAACCAAGACGACTATGATTGGGACGTGGACTCGCGGTCCGCCATGAAATCTTGCAAGAACGATGCGGGTGAGCTCTTATTGACATATGCCGATGTGAACGCTACTTGTCCGGACATGGCGGGGACATGCTGGGGCAATAATGTATATCTAGATAAGGCTAATCGCGAGATTATCATGTTTCCGTCGAATGAGCTCGCCCTGTACAATTTAGGTGTCTTTATGATCGTCCTGTTATGCCTGGCTTTAGCCTCATCGGTGCCCTTCATGTTCATAGGCCATGTGCTCGTTCAAGGCATCGATATACCGGCATACAAAGGTGGCCACAATGCTGAGAAGAAGAAGCGTAATTGTCACATATGGTGTTCCGCCGTATTTGCGATTGTAGCTGGAATCATCAACGTGGTCTACTTTGAAACAATCCTCGTTCGCAAATTCAAGATTCCGCTTTCTATTGAATATGAGGGTTATTTACCTTGGGCTGCCATGTTCGGAGTTTTGGTATTGGGCCATTTGCTGCGCCGGCTAGTGGCTGATAATAAGCCAGGCTACGATTTGGACTTTGAAATGCTCATGGCGTTTCATCGTGAAGCAGAGCGGCCATTCCATGGAGAGAATCTAAATACTTTCTAGTAGCCATAGTGTGGCGTTTGAGATGGTCAGATAATGAAAGGATATTAAGCTTCTTTAGGTACTGGTTTATCTATATATAATGCGGCTGATACAATGAGAAAACGGTGATAACAAGAAGGAGAACAAAGAACTCCTCTGAAAGAAAATACAGACAATGAACAAAAAAATTGAGACCCAAAACTCTAGTGAAAACGAAAAAAAAAAAAAACCGAGAAATAAACCCGGATGTAGGCTCAAAAGGAACACCACAAGAGTACTTTTCCTCCCCCCTTGCCACAATAAACCCTTACGAACACTCTTGCTCGGCAACACAGCTGATTAATTACATAGCTGTCGCCTGGATTACCTTGACTGCTTGGTACAGTGAGGTCAGGGCTGTTTATATTGTAAACTAAATGCCTTTACTCCTCAGTATCAGCAGCAGCCACAGTCGCTTCAATGTCGGCCTGTGCTTCTCTGGCAAGTTCTTCCTCTTCTTTAGCCTTGAGATCTGCGGCAGTTTTCGCTTCTAGAATAATGGCATTTTGAACCACTTGCTTACGCTTGAAGACACGCGCCCATCTAGCTTTCCATGTCTTGATAGCATCGACACCCTCTTCATCATCGGCATCAATCTTCTCAAGTGACTCCAGGATAGATGAGAAGAGATTGTCTAGAGACTCATTGGTAGGCTTTAGCTCCGAAGACTCGATAGGTTCGTTTAGGCGCATGATCACACGTTGAACAGTGTTAAGTACTATCTCAAAGACAGCAGTCTTGGCCAAAGCAGCGTTGGGGGTAGCATTCTCCTCGCGCATAGCAGTGCTAGAAATTGCCCACTTCACAATAGCAATAGGTGTCAAAACTCCCATGTTGAGTAGTCTATCGATCAGAGCAGCAATAATACCGGGATGATACTTCCAGTACTCTACAATAGATGCCATGAGTTGTTCGCAGGCAGCCTCAGATGCGTTAGCCAACTCTGTAAGCTTGACTTTGGTACGCTCGATGCAGGCGATGCCGTGGCTTAGTGACTTGGAACCAACCCAGCAGACAGAAGTCATTAGCACATCGGTAGAAGCAACTAAGGGGTCCTTGCCAATATCAAGAGCCGCAGTCTGAATTTTGTCAAACACTGGCTGGAAAGCTTCATCCTCAGCCTTGCGGCGTAATAGACCAGCAATCTCGATGCCCTCAGCAGAAAAGGGAACTTCTGAGTTGTTGAACTTGAACTCGGGTTCGTCGATCTCGGTCTCCCGGGCAATTAGGTCACGATAAACTTCGGGGAGGGTGCCACTGATTCTTTGCGAGAAACTTAGACGAATCTCACGGTCGATGGCGCCGATGATGAAAGATTTGCGGGGGTGAAGCTCTGAGAATTGGACATCACCTACCCATTCTTGCCACTTCCAGGTGAAACCAAAGTTGCTAAGATGATAGGCAAACCAGGCAACAAAGCGCTGCGAAAGCTCGAGATCCAAGTTGGCAGTGTTGTTGTATAGATAGCGAATGGCACGACCCATACTAGGCGCAATAGCGGCAGGAGCCACTTTACAAGCCTCGGTTAGAACAGAGTGGTAATAGACGATCTTGTGCTCCGGTGCGGGCAGCTGGAAGATTTGAGAGAACACAGAGTCTACAACAACATCTTCAGGCTTCCATGTTGACTTTCCTTCCTCCTGTAAATCACGGAGGTGGTCGAAGCTGGTCTCACGTCGCGCAAACGTGTTCGGGGCAAAGTAGCTGTCGAGATCGATGATCGTACGGGCACTGGCGATACGGTTGAAATCGAGACCGTTGATCGTATCGACAAGAACATCGCGGATAACAGTCGAGGCGATAGACGAGGTGGGAGGCACGCTCTTCATTTCGTTGCTACTGTAAACAGAAAACCAGACCTCGGGAAATAGACCGCGAGGGCCCTGAAGAAGTTTCTCGGGAAGCTTGATCTCAGGCAGATTGTGCTTCACGGAGTCGTCGATTCTTCCCTGCATTTGCGCATCACCCGATGGTGCAATCCAGGGACGGGGCATGAAGTCCAGCTTCCAGTTGTTGTCGGCCTCGGTTTGCAGTTGTTTTTGCAGAAGGCCGACGATACTCGCACCATTGCCAGAATCGACACCATTATCGGAGAGGATGGGATCGACAAAGCTCTGGAGAGAATGCGGTTCGCTAGCGATAATGTCGGTCTTTTCCATAAGCTCGATAGCCTTGGTCTTCCAGCTATTAGGCGAGTAGGACATGATATGGGGTATGGTGAGAAGGATGATCTTGACTAGTTCTGTGCCGATGGTCTGTTTGCAGGATAGTTAGTTTCTGTTGTAGTGAATAAATGCTAGCATATGTTATGTTACTTACATCGTCGGAGCTCTCGCTTTGCAACGCACCAGCTTGTTGAACAGCTCATCAAGGATTGGGAATACACCGTCGTCATTGAGAATGGGTTGGATGGAGCCTAGCAGACGGACCAACAGCTTGGCACGACGCCAGTCACCCTTCTGGATGCTTTCCTGGATAGTATCTGTGATTCTAGGCAAAAGCTTTTCCAGGACAGCAGCCTTGTTGGTGTTGATGATCATCAGGGTGTAGCCGATAAATGGAAGCTTCATGGGCTGCTCATAGACAATGAGGAAGAGAAGCTCGTTGAATAAGGTGCGCACTTCGGTGCTATTCTCGTAGTTGTCACAGACGATGTGAGATATCGTCCGCGCATCGTCTTGCCATCTGTGGTGCGAGGAGTCCGCAATGTTCATCATAGCCCGACGAAGCTTGATGTGAGGCGGTGCGTTGTCGACACGGCGACGAGGGCCACGGCGGTCACTTTCATCGTCATCTAGAAGTTGCGCAGATGTATTGTTAGATTGATGGATTGTTGCGATTGAATTGCGGACATAGAAATATGAAACAAGATATAAGCAAATAATGGCGGTTTTTCGCTAGCAGCTTCTCGTCCTGAATCAATTGATTAGGATAGAGAGCCGCGTTGGCCTTTATTGCTTTGAACATGATATAAAAATCGGATGCATACCTCTGAACCGTCTCTTACGGTTGTTTTGGAAAGAGCCGTGATGGGGACGGCGGTCGTAGTCAGACATCGTAGGCAAGTGCCAATGGTTTATGAATTAAGCGTAAATTGTCACAAAAGCTCTAGATGCTATCAAGATTTAATGGGGATGAGATTAAATAGTCAGACCAAAAAAATAACGCGGAAAGTGAAGAAGGACAAAGGTTTGATTGAATACAATTGCTCGAATGGAAACAAAAAAAAAAAAACTTCTGTTGCTATGCTATTACAAGGCTGATCAAGAGAAAGCCTGCCCTTTCCGGACCAGGAAGCTTTCGAACGCGGCGTCCCTAGCGCGACTTCAACCCAGTTGCTTCTCCCAAAACAGCCTAGTCGCTTGTCTGACTAAGCAACGGTACCTGACTTGAGTGGGTCGCTTCCCTAGGAACCATTGTATGGAGCTTGATTGAAAAACAAGTAGAAAAACACAGATATAATATTTACAAATATAAAAATATAAAATAGATATTCGATAAACACAACGCGCCCTTGGCGTTACTAACTACTCATATCATTATATGCATGCCTTGCTCCAAAGCTCCGACTTATTTGTCAAGTGAATTCATTAATATACATCTTGACATCTCTGTTCTATTCATCACTTTGCACAGTGACAAGATATAGAGTCTATATACACGTTTCCTTACCTGTACTATGTACGTATCAAGTCAAAACAACGCATGGAGTTGTTGAAACCCAAGTCATCTTATTACGTTTACATATACTAGAGAATCAAACATAAGAACGGGTGTGTCACACAAACATTGAAGAACAAACTTGGATATATAAAGTAATTTGCTTATGGAGTTTTTAAATTTGAACCGTAATGGCAAAACAGTCTTTTAGTTTTTATCAATGTCGTACCGAGATCCCAAAGGAAAATAAAAATAGATAAAGAATAGCCAGAAGAAATAAAGTGGTAATAATAGCAGAAAGCAGAAAGAACACCGCATATCTAACTCCAGGAATGGCCATTTAGCTATGAGTGAATAGCCCTCCAAACAAAATATGAAATCAACTCCGAACTAGCATGACACCTTCAACTCACATTCTCATTTGTATCTATGTAATAGATCATGTCTATTTCTATGATATTCGAGATATTGTGTGAAATATGCCAGGCCATGAATGCATTTGCGCCGTGAAACGAATCAATGGACTCGTTTTTTATTCGCCTATTACAACGCACGTCGTTATTCTCTTGATTTGTCGTCGCCGACAAGAGAATACAGCACGTGTATCAGCGAGTCCAGTAAGTGAGACTAATAGTATGAGGTGGTATGAGATGAGTTTAAAGAATAAGACATGACAAATGGGTTGAAGGTAAAATTGGGAACAAAGAAAAAAAATAACGAAGTGGATGAAGAAAAGAAGCCGGCAAACAAAAGAATAAAAGATAGGACATGAAAGTAGTAGCGATATCAAGTCAAAGTAATCCAACAACATACAGTCATCTTTCTTATGAGTGATGATGAACGTGACTGGTTGATGGGCGAAGAAGGAAACGAAAGCACTGAATCCAATGATGACGATAATAAACACAAGAGGCGAAGAATCGAGATTATGGAAAGCCATATATCATTAGGACTGATAGGCATCGTAAGAATTATATAGCTTGATGGTTGGTCGTAAGGTCTTTTTTTCCTTTTTTTTGGCTGGCGCTGGTCATACTTTCTAAAAGTCAACACAGTGGACAAGGCAACAACGGTTCCTAAATGTAAAACAGTCGATTTTCCATGCGATAAAATTCAAACTCAAGTCACAGAGGTAAAGGCTGGGGCTTTATGGCAACTCAAGAGCAACATCTCTGGACGATGTTTTAACAGTGTCAAGTCAATCAGTCGTAAAGTCTCGACTTAAAACGATTCTTGATTCATTCATAATAGAGAGCGAGCGTGGTATTGGAAAACAAAAAATATTCGTCGGGATTTTTCAGTCGAGGCGTGCCGCCATTTCGTCTTTAGTCATCGGGGTGAAGTTATCGATATCGTTGCCCTGTGCGAGTAAGACTGGCCGCATGTGAGCGGGGATAAGCTGGTGGTTCAACTGGGGTGCGATGGAGAGTTCTATATTGGGTATAAGTGTTAGATGTGACATGGTCAAAAAATTGGTAGCTGTGTATCGTTTTTAACCTACCGTGACGTGTGAAGTTGAAAAGCTCGGGAAGTTCACGCAGTTGGCCTGATGGATGGCGAGAATCCGGAAGCTTGGTGGCAGGATCCCGAAGTTCATCGAAAAAGGGGTGCACCATGGCGTCAATTGCAGACTTGCGCTCGGTGGGTGTGTATTCGAGAAGCTTCTCAATCAGATCGATGGCGTTGGCATCTGCCTTGCGGAAAACCTTGTTGAATGGATGAGGCTTGATCTGGGGGAACTTGTGCTCCATATAGTTGGGGTTCATGGTGCGGATCTGCTCACGAGTGGGTGTACCCAAAACCTTAATAATCTCTACGAGCTGGTCGATACCCGACTCTCCAGGGAATAGAGGCTGGCCCAGCATGAGTTCCGCCATGACACAACCGGTTGACCAGACATCTGCTAACAGTTAGTTCGGTAGCTCAACAACAAAGCTCAACGTGGAGGGACGGCTAGTGTATATTTACCAATCTTTGTCGTGTAGTTGGTTGCACCGAAGATCAGCTCAGGCGCGCGGTAATATCTGGAGCAGATGTAGGAGACGTTGGGCTCATTTTCCACTAGAATCTTGGCGCTACCGAAATCACAAAGCTTTAGAACACCTGTTGAGGGGTCGAGCAAGAGGTTTTGAGGCTTGATGTCTCTATGGCAGATTCCCTGGGAATGAATGTAGGCGAGCGCGCGAAAGAGCTGGTAAATGTACAGCTTGACTTCCAAGATCGGCATAGTACTCTTCATCTTAGTAAAGAATCTAGACGCCCTATAGACAGTCTCTGGCACGAACTCCTGCACCAAGTTTAAATAGACCTCGTCCTTCTGTAAAACGTAAACTCTTAGTTAGAAGACTTCTTGATCCTAGCCCAAACTAGATCCCATGTAATAAATGACATCTATGACTTACCCGTTCGCCATTAGAAAAGAAGAATGCCTTTAGCTGTACGATATTGGGGTGGCGGACGATGCGCATGATTTGCAGCTCACGGTTCTACACATGATTTAGACTGGTTAGTATCAATTAGTCAATCAAATTGATGGGTAAGAGCCCATCAATTAGCTACAGTTTGGTGGCAGATATACCTTGAAGCGCTTGTCCTGAAGAACACGCTTGATGGCGGCATCTTCTCCGGAAGGTGAGAGCTTCGTCTGGAAGACAATACCAAAGGAACCATTGCCTACAACCTTGCATTGGGTGTATTGAAGGTCGCGCGTCTCACCGGTGACGCCGTCTTGGACTTTTTCGCGAACAACCTCTACAATCGAACAAAAAACAATGAGCTCGGTGGTTAGTAAATTGAAAATTCGGGTCGAGGCGAGTATTGCTGTTTGCAAGATGCTCTAGTACAACTAGCTCCATCTTTGAGCATTTGGATTCTTCTTACCACCCATGCGTAGGTTGCTGAAAGGAGGCCGAGAGGCAGACATTTTGAGTGTTTTGGAAAAGAAAAAAGAAAGAAAAAAAAGAAAAAAAGAAGATATGATATGTAAAGCGATGTCGTTAGTCGTCTAGGTGTTTCGCAGGACCTCTTCGATAATTTGAAATGGATGTGAATGTGACGGATGGTCTGTGGCAGGCAATATGTAGGGTAATTCCAAGTACGGGAGGGGTAACTGTGTGGTAGACCAAATGGTTAGAAAACAACAGCGATGAAATTAACGGGGTAACCGGACAAGTGAATTGCAAAGTCGAGGTCTGGAAATTGTAAGACTAGCAATTGGACAGGCAGAAGGTCATAGTATGCAACACAAAGAAGCAGTAAGTCGACGCCGCAAGCCGAAAGAAAAGGGAAAAAAAGCAAAATCCAAAAAAAAAGAATGATGTGTGGGCAGGAGAAAGGGAGAACAATTGCAGTGGAGTTTACTGCCAGGTTGAGGCGAGACAATAAATTACCTTGGGAAAGAGAGTGTGAGAGGGAAAAAAAAATCAACAATTCAGCGCGATAATACAAGAGACGATGGAGAGATCTTGTGACGAAAAGGCGGGGGCACTGAAGCGTTTTATCGAATTCAACGTTGGCTGAAGCACTGGGGTGGGTGAGGTTAGGTCCAGGTTGTCTGGTTTATGTTTTTGTATGTCTGCGTTCTGTTCTGTTGTGGTGCTGCGTTCTGCGTTCTGCGTTCTACGTTCTACGTTCTGCATACATCCATACAAAGGATCAGCGGAGCTGTTAGCTGGCTGGCTGCGCAAACTGGGTACCTGTACCTCAATGCAAGTAGGATGCTGGACACGCCTAGAATATACAGAATGTACTGGGTACAATCGTCATATTGGCATTGGTGTTTTGGGGAGGGGGGGATAGATGGTGAAAATGGTAATGGTGGACTACGGTAATCGTTCTTAGCCCAAGCACTGGTCGAGAGCCTGCAAGTTACTTGCTACCAGGCGAAGCGCCAGGCCATATAAGTCTAGAAGCCAATCGTTGATGGCATACCATATGAACGGGGGTAGGTAGAAATGTAGCATTGTGGCAGAAAGGCAGCAGCTTTCATAATCCAATAAATACGATTTCGACAAATGGTATCAAGATTCCCAAGGTAATGCAGAGTGTTTAATGAAAATACATAGAAAATACACTGCTGGCAGTCCTAGCAAAGCATCGATGTCCAGAGGTGCCTCAGTAGTAGCATGGCGATATCTCTACGCTGTCTAGGGTGTTGTTTGTGGATAAGCCATGTAGGCGACGAAACTAACCTTGGCAGTGTAATAGTCTTTTTACTGGAGCGGGAAGACTGATGGATTCACAATAGAGATGAGGCAAGTTGTAAATGCAAAATTTTGGGGCTCGCAATGGAAAGGGAGGGGAGAAGAAATATTTTTGTAGAGGTGAAGAAATGTGAAAATATTTAGAAGTGGGTGGTGGCTCAGAAAAGAGTATTCCAAAGCGTGCTCTAGAAAGAGAAGTAAGTTACAGAAAAATACGGAACAACCAAGCTCTGAGAGAAGTAAAGTACAAACAAGAAGGACAAGTAGGCGAGGGAACTGAGGAAACTACCCAAGTTCGCTGCAGTCGTGCGGGGCTTCAGAGCAGTTTTTTTCGGGTCAGCAGATGAATTTCCTTTCTCTAATTTTTTATTCTACAGCGCCTTCTATCTTTCGAGCCAAGGCCTTTCATGTTTATTTTCAACCGTTTTTTCAGTGGGCCTCTTGATACTGAGGCCGGAACTATATGAACGCTAAAAACTATGTAATACATATGTCTGTATGCGGGGCGTTAGTGTTCTTACATGTACAGCAACCTACTGAGTAGTTTTTCAGCAGTATTGTTCAGCATCGATGTTAAGCATCGATGTTGATTATCATGAAGTGAAGAATCACTATATCAATGCATTTGAACTGAAAGGGTATTTTCTTCTAGTATTTATATGTCATATATCCCCAGTTCTAAATCAATGAAGACCACCACACTAAAGCCTCATAGGTGGCGCGAGAAGCATATGTTCTAGAACCCCATTCTTGGTGTTGATCTCAATTCGATGTTTTGTTTTCCATTCCATAGTGATCACGAGATTGAAGTAGGAGTCTGCTTTTTAGGGTCGTCAACTCAGCGTCCAGACTCTCAACTTTGTTTTTATCTTTACAACTCAATAAGCCAGGCCCAATCAATACCCAGGTACAAGCCCTATGAATCATTGAACCATACAGAAGCACACCCAATGACATCACTCAGGGAACTTGGCTAGCCAAGGGATTGGATTCGCTGTCATCAGATATAAATAGGAGGCCCTTTCTTTGAAACGAATGTATCCTATAATCATGTCAGTAAGGTGTGTGGCTCACCCTTGCCGGCCCTCATCAGAAACCGGACGTGATACCAATCGATATTTTGAGCCTCTTCACAGCAGGGGCCAGGAGTGAATGTGTTTGCCTTATCTAGTTTAGGTTTCTTATACTTCCTTTCATCTTGTTTCTCGATTTCGAGTGATGTTTCGCCGCGTGAGCATAGCAGATATAAGAGCTGACAGTGTAAGGAAAAAAGAACGTCACGAGGACAGGCCAGTCTCAGGCCTAGCCTAGGTTGGCGGTAAACACGGTGGCAACGCAGACAACCTACTTTTTTTCTGTTTTACGAATAATGACTGGTTAGTTTGTATAAGCACACAAATGCTCTACTGCGTTGACTTGACAGTTGGTTCCTCCAATGAGCTATGTCATATTCAATCAGAAAAGGCAACAATGAAATCATATTCTCTTGCAACCGTAAGATCACTCTTTGTCGTCGAACACAGGTCTTAGCCTAAGTTGGGGTTTACAATTACATTTAGGGTTGTGGTAGTAAGCAAAAACGGAAAAAAAAAATCATATGAGCATGCCAGGTCTTTAGGGGCTTACTGCGCACCAAAACGCAGTAATTTCCATGAAAAAATTAACAAATTGTCTAAATTCGAGGCTCTTTCTCGACAACATGACGGGCCGGATTTCAAAACAACCTGGAGGCTGGTTGATTGGCTATAGGTTGCTGGAAAAGGAAGTCGCACTTGCCCCTCCAGCAAGATTTATTGATAGTTTTACAATGTACTACTAGACACCTCGTGACCAAATGCCCCCGTAAATATCCATGCTTAATTGGGACTAGACCCACATGTACATGACAGTACTTTGACTGGGTTGGCTCCGCATGCCAAAACACAAACAAATACTGGACTGGAATGCTTACTTGGAAGTATCTTCAAGTCTCGGAACGAACTGCGCTTAAAAACGATGCGGTTGGATACAAGCAATCGAGTGGGGCCTTAAGAGAAGCTGAGAGTGGTTCTTTCTAGTTTGTATGAGAGTAAAGAGAAATATAAACACAACATAAATATGTTCAATGGCGTCGGCAACATAGAAGCCGCTATATATAGTACATACATATGTATGTAGCTGTAATAGCTATTAGTAAACGGGCTTTCGTTAAAGAGTCCAAGCGAGGGTTACGGCGCAGTACATATACGCTAAAAAGAAAACGGCGTCACCAAACCAGCTGGCATGCTGTTGGGCGGGCTTCCCGTGTTCTCGGGCACGGATACCGTTCAATAGTTTTGGTCTCCCTCTGCTACTTGGCTACTTATGCCGTATTTTTGTGTTCTCCTTTGCATTGCTAGCCAACTGCACAATGCAGCCCACATAGTAGCAACTCGCGAGCCAGCCCTAATAAGCGCTGCGGCACCAACAAGCTGCAAAGAGTTGATCTACTACATATGTAGTTATGTACATAAATACATCTATGTGCATAATACTTACTCATGTACGGCACATATAGCGCGGGATGAAGAGCTGAGTAGTTTGGTTAGACGGCGATATACCTGCGTTTCTACTGTACCGTTGACGTGATGATATCAGTGTTCTTCAAAGAAGCCCCCCCTTTTTGATGTGCGCCTAAACTCTACACATGTAGAATCTTCAAATGTCAGTGGTGTATCCGGATAGGCTGTAATAAACTAGACTTATAGAGAACGTCCACAATGGTGTTGAACTAGCGTTATATGTTGGCAAACTGGTAGCAATAGTACGATTTGATGCACCATTCTTACATCCATACTATGTGCACCCAGATCCACGGACAGGTAGCCTTGCAGTGATCGCCGATAGCTCTCTCCTAACTGTTTCAGCATTCCTAAATAATAGGTGGCTGACAAAACAGGCAAGAAAGCAGGCTAATAAGACATTAAACCTCATCATGAGCGGGTCGTGGCGTGAACAAAGCAGAAGCAAGTAGAGTAAGAAGAGCAGGCGGCTGGCAGTAGACAGGGTTCTGCTTGTTTAGACATCGTTGGTGTTGTTCTTTATTTGGTCCTGCGAGATCCTCTGTTTGCATCCATGGTCTGACTCAGGCCTTTTTGGGAGGAGAGGGGGCAATAAGACAAGAAAATAAGAAGTATCGAAAATAGGTGATATATCGATGCAAGGCGAAGTATACAGACACAATGCATAGTAGAGTCACTTTGGAACACAAGAAAAACGATGAAAAAAAATTCACCACGAGACTACACCAGGGATGAACTGGCGTCTATCCTTCAAATGCCACGCACACTTATTCTGTATTTGTACTGCTTTTTTTTGGGCCAATACGAAACAAGTACAGAAACGAAAGAATAACAAGAGAAGAAGAAAAACACACCTAGAAAATAAGCGGCCAGGGTCACAGTGGCAGCAAAAGTGGTTCTACAGCGCCGGAAAACGGGCACGTGAACCCGTTGATGACGATGGTGGGTCAAGTGGTCTGTCGGGGTTTATTGCTTCTTTATTTTATTTTATTTCTTATTATTATCTTTTTGGCCTCAATGGATCTGGGCCCGATCATGCAGGAGAGAGAGAACCAGCAGTTCAGGGAAGAGGGAAGGCATGTCGAAAGTATGCATTTTACGTTTTGGCTAGCCAGGTTTGTGTGTTCTAAATCATTTGCAGCTGGTTATCAGTAACTATCTGTGAGTTATTACTGGAATTTACATGTACATGTTTATCTCTCTCTTTCTAATCTTGGGCATGTAGTAACAAACAAGGACTACATCTTTCTGTTTGTCTTTGGTCTTGAAAGTTCGAATCCGGATGGGTTACACTGTAAAGCATAAAGATAGGGACCGTGAGTTAGAATGTAAGGAAAGCTATCCTACTGCAATAACAACAATCGTATCATGTCTGTCATTCCTGTTTTGCCTTGCCCTTTACGACTGAACTTAGCAATTCGATCGTGACGGTAGGAAGGTTGACCGCTCTCGGTATTCATTTATAAACCACTAGCTTACGTGTCGATAGATGCATGACTATCGTGAGAAGGAAGCTGCCAGCTATGAGGAATCTACCATGTGTAATTACTTATAACTATTTAGATACATGTATATGAAGATGTTAACGTGGTTGTACTTGTGGCTAAATATATCGTGTATAGTAAAGATAAACGCACGAATTAATTGTTAATACAGCGTACTCTGTCAATTGTACATTTTTCTAATGTTCCCATTCTGTTCATATGTGTTTTGTTTTACCCTGTTCGTCCTTGTGCTTGCTCATGTGGCCGTTTTTGAGACGCCGAATGCATCACCCTAAACAAGCCCTGGATTAGGTTGTGTTGATATTTCCCGTTAACTACCATTCATACATTCTCTTTTTAAGTATAATTTTTGTATTTCCTTTTTTCTTTTTTATCATAAGGTGGTTCCAGAAGTTTATGTGCCTATTACCACACACCATCACGCTAAAACCCCAATAATCACCGCCCTGGAAATTGGCGGCACAATATCGCAGGTTTGTCAGTTGTCAGTCCGACAAGAAGTTGTGCTAGTGCGGTTTTGAGAGCCTGCGTCTGCTAATTCTTTTTGCTTTGTATCAAAAAAAACGAAGGCAGTGTCTGAACTACTGCGACAGAAGACACTCTAATCATATATCGCATTATGCTGTTATCCACTACAAGGGCCACAATTGTGCTTGGGATGCTCCATTTAGTTGTATACAAAATACATCAGGTAAGGGTACGTCGGCTCCGACATTTTTGACTATTACTAAGACACTATAAAGAGCTGTGTATTGGATATCATGTTACCAATTTGCGGTAGTAGCATTGATAGTGTGGCAATGTGTTCTATGGGTTTTTTTCTCTTTATACATCCGAATATCGCGATGGTTGCAAAGTGATAGTATTGCCTAGATTAAAAGTGCTTAGCTCCATTCGAATGCATGTAATAACCCTAAGGATAACTCTTGATTCGGCTATTACTATCAAGAATATGCAGTGCATGAACATTCGTTTATCTTTACGAACACAAATATACAAGTTCATATTGAGCATAGGCATCTACGTATGCACAGGAAGTTCTGATAGCTGTAGTGCAAAAAAGTAAAAATAATCCAAATCTATCGAGATGCTACATAACAATACGATAAAGTCAAAGTTACATGATAGACTGGCGACTTGATGTTTCATGTACAATTAATTAGTGAATTTTGTGCGGGTTCGGTCACTTTAAAGGGTCCTTTAATTCGTGTGACGTTAAGTAGACATCCGCTCCTAGGTAGACTGACATACACACATCTGTCTACCTTACTATATGAATATTGAAATAAAGTTTTAATCGTGATACTAGTATACTTGTAGTATCGGTTATAGACTATGGAATGGTGTTAAGTCAGTAAATTCTGTTATGATAGTATTCCGTAAGACCCCGAGATCCTGGTTATGAGATGACTACATTTAAATTTGCTTATGATGGTGATATCAGGCTTTGTATTGACCACCACCGTGAGACGGCTGCAACGCACAATTGCCCTCCCCCTGCTATATAACATCTATAAGTTACGTGGAAATCTTGTTGATGCTTTTATTATATCACAGATAATGCTAGTAAGACTGTAGCATTTACATTCAATACAGTCACTTTATATGCTCCATAAAGCTTAGACCAGTCGTACCGAATATTGAGGCCAGTGTATTCTCATTGGTAGGACGGGGTATAGAATGAAAACTCTGAAGTTTAAGGTACGTCGTTAGAAGGCAAAAAGGATAACTTGAAAAATTTCCGAACTATTGCATCTTGATGAGGTATAGCCAAACGGAATTGGAAGGTTACCATCCCATCCTACACCATGCCCAGCCTCAGGCCGCTGCTGGTAAGTGAATATGATTACTGTTACCTCTTGACATGGATTATCAATACATAGATATATACACACATGTATATGAATAGACATGTATTTATTGTACATGTTCCTATGTACAACTACATACAACCATAGGTGTATATGCAGGGTTTTTGCCATGAAGAGACATGATACCAAGTTCGACGTCACCATGGTGGCGGGCTGCGCACATTCTATCCTTCTCCTCATTCAAGGTATGACTGATAATTCATGCTGCCGATCACTACTAGCCATTGTTATAAGTACCCGGGACAGCCAGGGCCAATAGAGAGCTTCGGCGACGCACAGATTTCTACTAGGTATGGCGGCATGCAGCATATGCAGCAAATGCAGCAAATGCAGGATCAAAGTTGATGTTGTTTGTACAAATATGTCTGTATGTGTATGTTTGACATACAAGCTTGGAGAGAAGATTTGAATGTATACAGATATATTAAGGCATATGGATGTACATACATGTAGAGCCACTATGTGTTCATTGTGGAGACATGATATAACCTAGATAAAGATCTATCACACTTAATACAGTAATACGTTTTATTTTGGATTGCGCAAGATTGGATTTGCTACGCCAACCTTGATGTAACTGATGAGGAATCAACACTTTGAAAGACACGGGACATGCACGAGGTATGCTACCTTTCAGGTAATGGTTGTTTCTATCTGTAAGTGTGTCTGCATATGTACACACGTATGTTTATGTGCCGGCTAGTACGTGAGATATCAATACACCAGATGAGAAAGCCTTTTCACCGAGGGCTCTTGTAGACTATCTGAATCTAAAGTTATATATGATGTAGGGCGATTGAAGATATGACAGCCGGCTAGGCTGATGGTTTGGCGGTATATGCGGGGTAACATCACGAGAAATTGTTTGTTGTAACTACGTCTGTTTTGTACACTAGTATATTATGGTGGCTGACCAAGAATGGGCAGCTACTAATGTAATCAATGACTTGCTTCATTTGAAGAAACACTATACATATAGAACAAACGTATTCATGAAGACGGACATGAGGAGGTGAATCTGAGGGAGCGCCGGACAGACTGGTAGATGGAGGAGAAGGAGGAGTAGGAGGAGAAGAGCCAGGGTCAGCCGTCGTTTCCTTCACGGGCTGTTGGTGACATTTTCCGGGGTCATCCTGAGGGGTCACGGCTTGTTTGGGACAAGAGTATGCACTGGATGATCCACTGTGACAATGCACGTCTGACGCAAGTTACCGCCTTGCAAGCCCTCCTTGGCTGTATCTGTATTTTCTGAATGACTATATCTGCCTTGTCTTGTTCCGGCTCTATTGCGTTTGTTTATCCTTCGACTGAGCGCTATTGGCGGCTGACAGGTTATTACCTTTGTACTTGAGAGGAGGCCTTGAGGTTGGTGGTACATGGTGAGGTATGTCAGACACCTAGAGAACTTGTGACAATATTAGGCAATATAGAAGTGAATTAAGGCCAAATATAGTACATCTGGTCAAGTAGATGCATATTTTGGCTGCAAATGTGGTGCCAGTGCGAATTATGGTGGCGATGTGATAAGCTAACTGAAAGGAAGGGAATAGGAAAAATTGAACGAGCAGTAAGCAAACTATGATAAGGAATGTATCGGACAGTTCATGTTGATATGGAAATGAGATGATGACAGAAATGGGACATTGCGAGGGTTAGGGCAGAGAAGAGTTGTTGTTATCACTTTAGTGAAGATGTTGATGGTTACTAAGGACATCATCAGGATTATGGTGTCTAACGTAAGAAACCATGCAGATAATTGAAGGTTTCTTTACGATGTCTTCTATAATGGGACACAATTACTGATTGTAATGGGTTCCAAAACAAACTGTATGAATATTTTAAATAGACAGCCTATAAGTGGCTTGTCTGGTGCGATGAATGGCAGGTACCTGGAATGGTGGTACCGCAAAGATACAAATTATGGCGTTCGCAATCCTGAATTCTTTTTGATGATTAGCCGCAACTACCGTGCTCTATCTGAAATCAAAATAAGATGCGCTGTACGCAAATCACTACGGATGTTGTGGCCGAGACAGCAAGTGCAATTGCTGCAGCTGACTGAATCATCCTCTGATAGTGTGAGCGAACCCTCGTGCCAGCTGGACGCCACCTGGCGGCCGGATTTTTTATTGATGACCGAAGGCCTTAAATATTGACATTGGAGCCGGCAGATCTAATCAGTAGCATGATCAATATCAAAAGCTAGTCGGACATCGTCGCCGTCGACTTACATTCTGCACTTCGTCCTTCTTGTTCACGGACCCTTTATGATCCCCGTCACGGTATTTCCCCAGTGCTGGTTGACATCAAAATGCGGAGATGGATGGGGCCTGAGACCTTCTCTAGTGACCAATGCGGAATTTTCCCCAGACCAAAGCAGGGCGGCCAGCCAGCCTAGCAACCAACAAGACAGAGCAACAACGACCAGCATAACAAAGCCAATTGACCAGCGAGCCTACCAACCAACCATCCCATCCTATCCTATCCCATCCAGCTAACCAACCACCGACAAAGAAAAGTCCTGCTTTGCTTGCTCAGCTAGCAGCGGCGAGCCCATTATATCATGGCTTCTGGGTCAATTTCAGTCCCAGTCAGTCACTAGGTGACCCTCACGCGGCTGGACTGGCTTGTCTATGCAAGGACCTGGAATATTTTTGTGCTCCTTCGTTACTGACTTCGGCGGGGTCGCCGGCATTAAGAACCATTTATCTTGGGCTCTTCCGTGAACCATTCCGCCTGGATATGATATATTTTCGCTCTTGGCTACAATACAACTACGTGAGCCAAGCTACTGCTCTGTCTTCTTGATAATACTAGTGCTGCTACTAGTGTTAGTGCTAGTGATAGTTAGTGCCAGTGCTCTTTTCACATACATATAGCTCTTGGCCTCGCTTGCACCCTGCAGCACAAATTGCAGGGTTTGCATGAGCTTGATCGCATCACGCCTCTCGAAAGAGCTCCACACGCACCGCACTGATCTGTAAGTGTGCACCTCCACCTACATACATAATAGGACTGTTACGTGCTACTACCTACATATACTTGCCCAAATATCGGACTTAGGATCGACGATTTCTTTTGCTTCCAATCAATCTATTGCTTTCTGTCACTTCTTACCATTCCTTCTGCGAGCAGAACAGAACAAGATAGAAAACCTCATCCAACGGAGCACTGTTACATCATTCCTAACCCCATGGCATGGCTCCCTACAACTAGCTATATTGGTGGTTGCTCTGTCATAAGTAACCTTTTGCCATCATCTCATCAGACTTTCTACATGTGTACAAATTAGAACAAAAAAGCCCCGCCCTCTTGAATTTTTGACACTTTCTGTTCCAGAAAAGTATGTAAATAGCAAAGACGCCAGAGACCATATTATAGTATCCAGTGGAACAGCCCATATTGGACGCCCAAGATGCTATTTTGAACTGGGTCTTTATACATATATCATGAAGTACAGGCCTCCATCCTTCGAAGCCCGATCAAGCTATCGTATCCCGACGATGAACATTGTCGTAGTAGAAACCAACCCACAGATTATTGGCGCATTTTCTTTCTTCATAGTAAAAAATCAACACAGACATTTGATGCTGCAAGGTTGTAATTAGAAGGTGTATGCGCAGGAACGCCTATGGGGAACTATCCTCCAAGCATCAGTAGCTTCAGAGCTTATAGTGTTCCTAACTATATATTTAAACGAGTAACTAACAGGCAATTAGATGCTTCATACAGTTTAGTGTCTAGTTCTAGGTTTGGAGGCTACTCAATGCTTTGTTGATTGTTTGGTTGGCTCATGACAAGCTTAGTTCTCTTGGGAATAGATAATCTGCATGTCTGTCATTTTCATGACAAAAGAGCCCTTTTTTGTGATTTAATTTAAATTTTTACGACAGGTATAGATCTCTGCCGCTAGTTAACCCTCCTTGCAATATATAGAAAAAAAATCAGAGCATGACGACAGTAATCAACTAGTGTGGACATTGTGTACCATTCATTTAAAAGGCGTAGTTTCATTGCATGGCTCCTACCATTATTTGACCGAAATCAAACCTCGATACATATAAGTCTCTTCTTGAGCATGGATTCAACTCTCGTTCTCATCGGGCCGCGAAATTATATTAGTAGCATAGAGCATTATGAGCTCATACACCAGGCTTTCTATCATACTCAAACTACTATCAGCCATGTCGGTTCCAGTAGCATCCCCTGACACTCATGTAGGCCTCTCAGAGAATGATTAATTATCTTAACCGGAGAGTACGACACCGCCGATCTTCGCATTGCTGCCCGATGCCCATGCTTCAATGAAGAATCTTTCTGTCTCGAAACATTACATCAGCCATGTATACCACCACTCTCGTTAGTAATAAGCCGCATGTTAGTCCGACCATGTCTTTGTCTTGTCTGAGTGGTCCCTTCCTTCCTCTGGCTCCTGGGACATCTTTAGTTCGCTTCTATATACATATGTATATACAAATGTAGTTCTGCGGTCTCTGTGACTGCAACCGCTCCGTACGGGTATATAGTTCCCTCGTTGATATATCTAGCACATATATGTATTGTCTAAAGATTCCCAAGTCGGCTGACACTAGCACAAGTAACCCCTCTCTCACTATCATCTGTATTCCTTTGAGACGCAATTCATCAATCGTACTTATACAGTAGGTATAAATCCCTCTTAAACATGTAACGAAGAGGAGGGGCTTTAACTTCGATTGGAACTTGGCATGCGGCTAGCCATTTCTGTAAAAAGACCGGCAACATTGCTAGTACAAGACCAGGTAGCCAAACAAGATTCTAAGCTTGTATACTTGTTACTCTTCTTTTTGTCTTCCACAGTTTGAAGCGAAGGAAGTGAATGTAGAGATACTGAATGTGAAACTTTTCCATTCTTCCCACTACAGCTAGTTATACGAAGGAAGAAAGCAATTGTAAGCGTAGGTGAAAACTCTGAGCCGACATATGTAACCGATTTATAGGTCTCACGCTAAAAAAATCAGCCCCTGCTGCGTTGTATGGCTGCAACAGCAAAAGACGAGTAGCAACGAACTAGACAAGCAGAGCCGTGAAAGACGATGTGACTCCACTGCACAAGTTTACTTTTTCATCTTTTTTATCACTGGTGCATAAACGATATTTTCCTTCGGTTTCTCACTCTGTCCTGCGTGTACCATAAGGCCATCCCCCCTTGAATGCAAAGTCACGAGACAAGGAGCTGGCCAAGTGACGATTTGTCCGAGATATACATAAAAATACCCCGCTTAAATGATCGAGTTCAGGCATACTATACTATACCGTGTATATAAATATTTATATCATGAGAAATCTAGACCGGTTCACTATTGGTATATCTGCTTGGGTGCATAACGATATACTAAGTACATACGCCGCCTATTAAAAGTCGATAGCCTAATAACATGAGCTCTACAAAGTGACGGGGTTCATGGATGTTGCAGAGCCGCAACATATAAAGACATCGTCATACCAATTGCTATCCATTACATTAGCGTACTATGAATGGTAAGGCGGAAGCTGAGGCTAGAAACCCAAGTAGCTGCCCATTCCATGGCACTGGGTAGAGCTATGAAGAGATGACATTGAATGGTGCGGGAATCTCAGGTCAGTCTTCAAGTAGGAACGATGCTAGATTTCTACGTATCAGAGTCCAACGCTTCATAATGGTGATGGTTAGTTTTTATATCTGGAGATCGATATGTACAAATGCAACTTTGTTCTGGCAAGTGTTCATGCCATACCATGCCATATTTTCATAGCCTAAAGACATGAAAAAGGGACGGTTTTGTACGTCTACTTGGTATATCGACCGCCGAAACACAAGTGCAACGACGTTCATATATCCCGTATATGTATCCACTTATCTAGCACTGTGGCACTTGCTTAGTGCTTCGTGAAACAGGAGAGCCTCAAAATTTTATTTACTCCTATCTTGCGATCTAGCTGTCTCGGTTATTCAGGTGCGACCTCTAGATTCCGTATAGCTTGGGCCTTATCTAGTTTGTTATAGTTATGGATAAAATAGAGAGATTAAGATATTTCAAGAATGTACTTTACGCAAAGCATCGAATATCAGGGCTTCTCAGATGATTCGACCAGGCTTTAGACTGTCCAGTCCCTTTTCAAGTACACATGAAGGGATGAAAGGAGGAAAGTTGCTACGTGGCATCATGCCATCAAACGCAGCGTGACTAAGGTCGCAGTGGCTATACATTCGACGTAGAGTAAAAGCAAGAGACATATACATACATATGCAAGAAAAGGAGGCCTTATATGTAGTAGTCAAATCCACTTTGCATGGATTGATGGCGCCTACTTCTTAAGAGATATGCATTCTACTGAATATAAGAAAGTGAGGCGAGGCCGTGTTCGGACTATAACGTCACAGCCATGATATGGTGATATTGTTGCTGACGAGCTTATTTTGACATGCCAACGTGGGATAATCAGCATTTAATTTAAGAACTTGGTTATCATTCGATCGATGGATATGGATGTCTCTAGTATGACGATTCAAATGATGGCGCCTATATGAAAATAAAATGTGTACCTGGTCACGAGACGTTCTTCTAACCGAGCATGCCGATCATGTCCACCTCAAGCTGGTCCTTTGGATGAGTTGGCAGGTTTCTCAAAAAATAGAAAAATGTAAACACATGAAAACAAGGGCTATCCTGTCAAAGGGAAGACCACGAGGCGGCAGCCAAAAAAAAAACAAGAACAAATAAGGCAAATAACATTCCTCACGGGAAACAAAAAGAATAAAACATAGCACATGACGATGTAAACAAAACAGCTGAAGAAAATAAGAAAACACAATAGGCTTAGTGTGTTGTTCGAGCAATGGCCCAAGACGGAATCGATGCCAAAAGAGAAAAAAGAGGATGCGGAAATGATATAGCTTAGAAGGGATTTGTTTTTTTGCTAGCTACATCCCAAGCTTTTAGTGCAAAGCTCAAAATAGGCTAGTCGGTCCAACCTAAACTAAGCCCATTGATCAAGAAACGCCTTTGATACAAAAGTCGATGTGATCATTTGTATGCATATATGCCTCTTCAGTTTTCTCTAAAATTACTCGAAACTTCGGACTTAGACGCCCCGGCAGCCAAAAAGCTATGCGCGAACCGGGAGTCGAACCCGGAGCTGAAGCATTTCTTCTTTAAGTCGAAATCTCATAGACCACTCTCGTGGGAAGCTCTAATGTTACCGCTACACCATCCGCGCCTACCTAAAGGGATATTTCACTTGATCAGGCCGCTATACAAGTCTATGTTTACTGTCTAAAAGCTTCTGCCTACGGTACTTACTCAAGCTGGAATTAGATGCGTTGTGTTGATTGATGTGCGTGGCTCACTTGGGCAGTTTCCCTCTTTTTTGTCGGGGTCTTGATGGTGTTTTTGAGTGGTGTCGAAGGAAACCTAACTAAGAAGTGGGGATTTTGGGCCCATCAGAAGAAGGATTTCTCAGATTGATAGTCTGCAACATCTCGGTACTATATATGTAGGCGGGACTTGGGGGAAAATTCCACCAATAGCTATGGATCTTGAAGAGACAAATTAGTGGTAGGGTCAATATGATTAAGTGTACGTAGGGTTATATCAAGTGTGTTACACAAAAACCTGAATTAAGAGTATCTTCATAACAAGTCGCCGAGGGCTGAGATTTTGTTGCGACATATATTTGCGTTCCAGATCATTGGTACTTGTCTCAAATATCTACATCTATTATGGTAATATCTTGGTTGGTGTGTCTACTATGGAGGCAAAGTAGGTAGGACATCATCGGTATTTAGCCTGATGGTGTTGTATAGATGTGGAAATTGTGATGAAGATTATGATCATACATCTGAGACAACATCCCTGTTACATGCTTTTTTTTATTTATCTGTATGTGTATATTTATTTCTATGGAATTACTTGACGTATTGTTCTTGTTTGATTATCTTAGTGAATAGTTCAAGTCGCATATCAGAACGGCTGATCCGACACTGACTAATTAACATGAGTAGCCATTCAAGCTCTACCAAAAGCAGATAAGCACGGGAAAATGCGGTAGAATGGATTACGAAATAGGCCCTGTTGCATCTAGAAGAGCCGCGGTCAGACATGAGAATGGTCTCGTGATCATTTGACGCATGTGCCTTGTGCCAATATATCTTCTCTTCGGTGTCTCACCTTTCTTGATCTTGATAAAAGCTATGTCACATGAGTTTTGATTTCTTTCTAGATGCAGATATACTTTAATATTATCGTCGTTGAATGATTAAAGATATGAAAAAGTGTCTTTCGGACATTTCATTGTCTATATGTCGGATATTTGTGTTTTTGTCATATATTAACTGGCTGGAGTAAGTTCTGGTATACTATGCTACTATTTGACGATGTGTTTTGTGGATCTTAGTGGCCTAAGGCATATTATGTTCGCACTATACGTGTCCCTTTTTGCTTCATTGGTTCAAGTATTAGTGCTAGCCACATTTTACAAATGGCGGCTACTTTGAGTGAAGCATATTAGTTTGTAGTCATGTAAACGCAAGCATACAATACTGTCTCAAATCCCATCCAGCCACTTAAGTCTTAATCATTACGTTTGCTTACCATTTTTAGAGGGTTAATACAACTATATAAACTACGTCAGATTTGATCATAGGATTAGGAAAGATACCCAAAAAGAAAAGAAGAGATGACTAACATGTCATAGTGGTGGTATACGTTGCTTTGTGCCCAAGACCCCGCTGTCAGTCAGGCATAACTCAGGTGATACGTAAAGCCTGACGCAAAAATATCAAAAATATCAGGCCCATAGGAGATAGTGAGGCCTTTAGTATCATATTTATATTTATAATGGATCTAGCTTATGATAAGTAGCTATGTAGATGATCTCATTGATAATGATGATTTTGCATGCTGAGCTTGTTTTTTTACTTGCGGGGCTTGATGAAACATGCATCCCCTTTTTCCATTGCTATATGCTGATGGTAATTGCAAGGCGTTTTCGAAGAGCTCATAATAGCATATCGATAGGTTATAGTGGAACACATCAAATTGTACTGATGCAAACCATCTTGATGAGCTTTGTAACAAAAGTGAAGATACGTCCCTAGCTAGGCTCTATCACTGCTTATCGCGGTCATTTATACCTTATAGCCATGTTAGTGATACAGGAGATATTTTGACAAGCTCTATGCTTGGTATGGGAGAATCGAAGGCCTCGAGATCGGTTTTTCATGGACAAGAGGGCCACTTAGCTCAGCCATACGGATTTCATGAGTCGCGGACAATGATACATATAATGATACATACTAAGGCCTCAAATGACGAAATTAAATTTTAGTTGTCTTCTTTACTATGCCATCATATTTGATGTTGGGTAGACAATGAGCAAAAACAGAACGTTGGAGACACTAATTTGGCTTGACTACACTGGAAACAGAGGTTGTTATCGTTCGAGTAGGGGCGCACTTTTTTTCCTATCTTCCTTTTTTTCCAATTTTATTTAGAAAGCAATACATCATCATTACTATCTTCGACTGGGATAGAGGTTGTCATTACTAGGTAGTTATTTACATTTACAGCCCAGAATTAAAGTTGCTGTCATATTTGCTCCAGATATTTATTTACTTTTTTTGCTTTACTTTTTGCCGCCATCTTGATCAGCCGTCACTCCTTAAAGCTAAAAAGCCACCCAATTACCGTGTATTGCCATACACCAAAGCAGACCAAAAAAACAGAACGAGGTAAAGCAAAAGCAACAATAGAGACAGGGCCAATAGTAAAACAAGGAATTTATGGCACATTTCTTCTATTGGACATTAAAGATAGCCAAGTTCTTCGTACCTCGGGGAATGTGCAATCTCGAATATATAGAAACTATGAGTATGCTGAGCAGATGATTTAAACATATGTTTGGTAACCAATCCGGCATTGTATGATATCAGTGGTTAGACGTTAAATATAGTCGAGTTGAGTGAGATATAAATTTCTAGTAGGCCAATAAACGCCATACACAGTTGTCTGTATTATAGTTCTTGACAATATTGTAATAGTGCTTTGCTATGAATAACATATTAGTCCTATCCTCGGCGTCACAATGTTATGATGATAGTGTAGTATTTGGCCTTGCCCATTTTTAGGCTTAGATATCTTGACTGAGTGAATGAAATCTAATTTTGTTTCCTAGTCACATGATAAACACAACATCTCCTTTTTCTAACTAGACAGTTTCATCTATACATAATTCACTTACCCCAAGTCTCTCCACTATTGATAGTCAACTTCGCATCTTATCATTATAATACTTTTAATAAAACTTATCTTATGCTTTGGATGGATGTATAACATCAAGTATCAAGTTACTGATATTGATATAATTCAAATATTGGCTATCATCTTCACAGCATCAATTATTAATCATTCTTAAGACCCTAGTTTTGGTATGAGTTCCTACATCGAATTGTTGTGAAGTCTTAATATTGACTTGCATCTCTTGTCATTAGATTTTGTGGTTTTAACTACTGACATTTGTGTCTTGCTTCAACTTTCTATCCTCAAATTTGCATATCCCAATTGTTTGGGCCTCTGATTAGTAAATTTTAACTCTTGATCATCAGCTTGTGCTGCTGACTATAAGTTCTGCTGCCTCAATATTGATCTTGTGGTATCATTTCCTCTGATATCATTTATGTCATGGTTAGATTCCTCTCATATTCTTATCTCTCTTGAAAATTATCATCTAAAACATTTACTGACCCAATATAATAACCCCTAGCCTGTTCCTAATCTGCCCTATCCACAGTATAGACAGGTTGAATGTTCATTGATCTTTGCTGTTTTAACAATCCATCTAACTTTAAGAAATTCATTATTGCTATGTATGTTTTTCTTGCATCATCTTTCAGCCAAGATAGATAACTAACTATTGTGTATAGCAACTTCCGAACTCAGAAATATCTGATCCATCTGCTTCCGAGCCATCTGCTCCTGAGCCAAGCTCCTCTGGGCACAACCCCCCTTTTTCTCCAAAGAGCATTGCTGGATATTTTGAAGCTTGTCAGACATTTGATGATATCTTGGTACTCACTGAATGGGATCTTAACCAGCTACAGCCTTATTTCCAGAGTTATCTTTCACGGAAAGTTAGCAAGACCTCACATGTCAGATACATGGAAGATTTTTGGTATTCCTATACTTCCTCTTCACTATTTGCCAAGTCTCCCACTATTCTATCCCAGTTGAGAGATTGTTTTGATATTCAGATATATCTATTCTTGAAACTACCAGATACTTTCCAGTTCCTTAATTTCGGACATCGTCAACAGCAACAAGTTCTTGATCTAGCTAAGACCTATTTTAAGTCGACAAACAGCACTACGTATTCCACTTCCCTTCGAGTCAGCATTTGATGGAGCAGTGGTGGGCCCAAGAATTTGAGTCTCAAATAGTTTACGTCTATTAAACTATATTGACAGCTACTATGAAGCTTGGTTGAAAGGACAGTATATATCACCCTATAGTTCGGTTCTTGGCCCCTCTGGAATAGGGAAGTCATTTACTGTGAAGCAGCTGGCTAAACGTCATGGAGTATTTGGTATCTACATCTCTCTTTCTCCAGCTAAAAACCTTGGATTTCCAGGCCGTTCTTCAGTTGCTGATATCTATACAGCAGACTATTCTGAACCATCAAGAACAGGTCTAGAAAAAAGGTGCATCTTCAACGCCATCTTTCTATCGCAAGATATCTTTGGAAATTAGGCATGCCCAGCTCTGATTTCTGATATTTTCAGACTGGAAATGATAGTTTCCAGAGCTTTGTCTTTAAGATACTTGAGCCTGATGATCTCCCGTCTCTGAAAAGAAGTTCAGATGGTGAGATAAAGTGTTGAGAGGAAAGTTCCCAGGAAAATATTTTTGGGGCAAGGATGATAAACTCCAAAACCTCATCGAGGAAAATAGTATCGTGCTGCAAAAATCACAATGAAAGGATAAAGTCAGATTTGTCTTTGCTTTTGATGAAGCACGAAACCTCTCAGTAGATCAAGATGAGGAAGGCCCTAATAATGCTGTGCTATATAGGTCACTACAATCAGCTTTACTTCATGTTAAAGCCACCGATAAGAATCACAGTGTTTTTTTTTCTCTTTTGATGGATACTACCTCCAGAGTCTCAAACTTCTTTCCTCCCCAATATTTGGATCCTAGCCAAATGAAGCTATACAACAAGACCCCTACAGAGCTTTTTGTTCCCTTTTTGAGTTCTGCTCTGGATCTTTTTGCAGCACCCCTCAACTTGGCCATCCCGCTAAAGATCGGAAATCATTATTCTCTTATGGCCGGCCAATTTTTGGTGCTTTCTGTAAGGAAATTGAACGTGCACCTAATGAGTCTTTCACAGAGTTTGATATATTCCAGCTAGCTTTCAACAAGTTGGACCCAGAAAAACTGAGTTATCAGCATTGAGTATGGATCGCTATCTAGTACTCCTTTTGAATAGAGTGAACTTTGAGGTTTATTATCAACCTCATTGCCAGAAGCTAGTGTCTGGTTGGATGCATTGGATCTTCAATATATCAGAGGACCGAGAGAACCTATATATTGGACAGCCCCCAGAGCCTGGCTATGGCAGCCTATGCCCATCTTTCTCTCAATGGTAACCTTATCAAGGCACTAGTTGATATCAGAAACAAGTTTAGATGGGGATTCGTTAGTGTTAGTGATACCGGAGAATCTGTAGCAAGTTGGATTCTTTTACTCGCTTTCGACATTAGATATGGACCAAGAGACTATCTATCTGTTCCATGCAAGCTCAGCTGCCATCTAGAGTATCTCTTTGGCACAGCTATTCAACAGAGAATGTTCTTTAGTATATGTACTTCACTCAGTATTGGACAAGTTTTCTTCAATCGAGTCCTTCGTTTTATTCCTGAAATTGTTTCCGGAAAGTCCATCAAGGGAGGATAAGAAAGATCTCTATAAGATACTTTGTGATCTTCTTGTCACAAAAGCAAACTTGCATAAGATGAATGACACTGAGTATAGCAAAGCCGTTGTGCCAGCAGTAGCAACTGAACCAAAACCAGAGGAACAAGCTAGTTAGATTGAACTTGATAATGAAATTAATAGTCCTTGCTATCTGCTATTCTTGAAATGTACTGAGTTGGAGGGGATGCATGTTTAAAATTTCTTCTTTTTCAATTAACTTTGTAACAATTCAACTTCAAGAAATTGGTCTAGGTGAGGTTTTTGACAGAATGCTACAGAGACATGGCATTTTCATGATGCTGTCTATAAGGTTGAATATAATCAAACAGAAGATCTTGGTTGTAAGCAAATGGATGCCAATAGCTGGACCTTAGGTCAGTGTTGGGACTGTATGCACTACGCAAATTTTGTCATTACAAATCAAAGCAGGTAACCAACCAAGAGTAGACTAAGTGTTGAGAATGCCAATCAAAGCAATTCCTAAAATTCACCATGTATAGCTTAACTTGCTTGTTTCACGATTTTATCTACAAGTTGTTTCGGCAGTTTATGGGAATAAAATTCAAGTTGCCATAATATTTGTCAATCAAGTTCACCATTTGTGAAGAGAGTATATTCTTACACTACTCGTGCCGCGCCCCACAATATTATTATTGTCTATAACTATTACAAAAGTAGCGGTTCATTATCTTACCAATATGCTCTCTATTATCATGCAATATCGGCAAATATTCTAGTCAATCATGCTCATTCTGGCTTGTTAGTTAAGAATCTTAAACAGAGGTTGCTGAGTCTAAGTTTCACTTAGACTTTTGCATTTGACATCAAATGTAGGGTTACTCGTGGACCTAGGGTCGTATTTGTGCTGTAGCTAAACTTGACTTAAACTTAACGCTTATACAGCTACGCGCAGCTACGCAAGTAAGAAGACCTAGGAGACAGTTTTCCCCTAACTAGGCAAAAGAAAGACATTATTTTTAAAGTAAAATAAGGAAGGACAAAATGGCGCTGCATCAAGACCACGCTTTGCCACCAACTTCTTCGCGAATCCGCGCCGTAGCAACTTCCGGAATTCGTAGGAACCTCTTCACCGCGCCTATGACGCGTCGGCCCACGTCTTCATCTACCACATCATCATCGTCTACTAGCGTGATATCCTCCACCATGGCGGGTAACGATGAAAATGCTCTCTCCCGGGGCACGCCAAGTGGAGCCTCAATGCCTCAATATCAACAACAACATCAACATCAACAACAGCCGCAACAACAACAATCGAGGCAGATCGATGGCTATGGTCGCCATGGCCGCCACGGATCGGGGCCGAGGGTCTTGGATGTCATCCCACCGGAGGAGATCGTGATCCGTGATAAGAACGGTGATGCACAGATTCCCGAATGCTTCGTCGATGATGAAGACGATGTAGCCCTGCAAGACCGCGTGGAGAAAGAAAGTGAGTCGGTGCCGATTCTTGCTATTAAGCCTGGTTTCTTTCTTGTAAAGAGAATGCTAATAATCATTGACCAACAGAGGAGAAACACAAGCTTCGCGAGGCTGTAAAGCATCATCAGATGACTCGGTCCATGGGAACCTCACAGCCAGACGGTATGTTCAAGATGAGTTTCTTGAGGTTGATAATGATCTACATACTAACATCGCTTATAGATGAGTTAATGGGAGACGTCAAAGCCAGTCTACGCGGGACCGTAGTTGCTCTGGACGATGATGATTGGATGTTCGCCTCGGCAAAGCCGTTGCGATGATGATTTCACCATGATCTTTTACCTGCTTTTTTTTTCTTTTTATATCTTTGCAACGTGTCACGGCCAATAGAATGATCAATATTTCATGTCTCTGAAGATGATGCTACCCTTTTCATAATGCTTTACTCAATTAATTCAGTCTTTAGCTATGTAGTATCGTCGCAACATCTCGTGTTACTCTTCATAGGCTGCTTCCTGAAAGTTTGATTATATGCAGTTCTAGGGAATGGACTTCCCGTGACAGTAGTATTTTTTACTTGTTAGTTTCCTACCCGTTATCTCCATCCTCCTCTCTCCATACCTTAATCAAGGCCTTCGGGAGCAGGCGCTTCCACTGTATTAAGGGTGATTCTAGCATTGTTCTTCTTGGGTGCTGCTGGCGCCGCACCACCAAACAAGCTACCCATCATATCCATAAGCGGGTTCTGTGCTCTAGGTTTCTGGATCTTAAAATATGTTTCTGCAATCAGATCTAGCGACTCCTCCCAAAGATCTGCCACCTCTCTCACATAGGACGCATACTTTGCAATCAACGTTTTGTACGCCTCTGCGTTCGCTGTCTGCACCACCTGTAGCAGTAATGCCAAAAAGTTCATCAGCGGCAACGGTGGGAACACTACGGCCACCTTGATCGCACTGTTGGCTACAGTCTCTGCATCATTACCGACCGCCGTGGGATCCTGATCGCATAGCGTAGGGTTTTCCGCAGCTAGTGCTTGCACAAATTCGCCGAAGGCGGTGTTTGCGCCCCGGATATTGCCTACTAGAAGGTAGGGAAAGACGACACGGCTAGCATATAGTGCTGCATGGTGCGGGTTGCCGCTCTCCTTGTACCATGAGTATTCTAGTGCGCTCAACACGGCGGGCGATTCCTTAGTTCCGAGTATCAAATGTTTTTCGGCTTCGTAGACATCGTTCTCTTCGGCATATAAGGAACCGGTAACGTGGTGTAGCTCGGGGTCGCCCGCGGGAAATTCGCCAAGCTTGGATGACCAACTAGATGACAACGAACACTATTAGTAACCTATATATTCTTTCAAACTATCCGACTTGACATGAGAACCGACTATTCTCCGTCGACTAGAACATACCTCATCATTTCACCAATGAACTTCTTGCGTGTCGGCTCTTCACTTTCAAACAGGCGCAAGCACGCCAGAACCTTGGTCTTGGAGTTCACATCGGGCTTGATTTTGGCCTGCATGAACACATCTACCATGAGAATCGACAAGTCACCACCCGAGCCACCTTGGCCTGCCTTCAGCAGCGCTTGCGACACCCGGAATAGCAAATCAATCGCTGCCTCCCAGTTTTGTGCTTTGATGTGACGTGCTGCAACTACGCGGGCTTGTTGTTGGGCTTCATAGAATTGGCCTTCGCTGATGCGAGACTCTAGCCGAGTGACAATCTTGTCGATGCGGCCGCTCATGGCTGCTACTTTGCTACTTTTATCGGTAGATAGATAGACCGCTGTTGTATAGGAAGAGGGGAAAGAGTAAAGTACTGTTTCTTGGGTGAAAGTAAAGGCTGTAGACTAGAGTTCGAAGCTGCAAAGTTAGCGATGGTAGTTCGGTTAACAAGGAAATCAAGATACACCAAAGATATCGTGATATTATAGATAGCTTGTCTATTGGAGGGGCAATTCTAGCTACCTGTTTCGACCCAATATGAGCATTGTGGGGCGGTTAAATTATGGTTGAACATTCATGTTGTACCATGCTCTCAAACCCTACCTTTGAATCCATGTAACCCTAATGAGCAAGCATATGAAATAGATATGTAAGCCACATTCAAAAACATTCACATTAGAGTTTAATTATCGTAATATTCCAAGATCTTGTCGTCCTGTTCATCTGGAATAGAGATATCAAATCAATATCCGAGTTTGGTAGATTATATCAAGTTCAATTCATAAAAAACTCCTCTATGTATACCCGTCAGCTTTGTTGGAGATGTTATCTTTTGAAATATCGACTGGCTAGTTAAGAACATAAGTTGAGTAGCTCATCTACCTATAGTAAGAAGTATATTTAGATAGTACCGATATGATAGTTAGTTTAGATTAAGACAATGCCAGTCACGAATACCCATATTGTCATGGAAGTATCAGTTCCCATATTTAACTTTCCACTTGAAATGCCATCGTCTCGACCGTAAAGCTAATCTGGGATATCTGCTTTGCATCTTAGTAGTATTGAGACTGTTAATAATGTTATTAACGCAAAGTAGACTAGTGACTAGCTTCGTATTGTAACTCACGTCGTTCAATGGGGTTATTGAATCAACAACGTAAAACTATGGAGGAGAATTCTAAGTAATTTGATTTATCCATATTGGAACTTAGCATGAATGACGTATTATAGCTAGTACTGAGATGGAGAAACAGAACTAGACTATCTTCTCTGTGACAAAATATATGTACGAGAAGAACCGCCATCTCCGTGTAAAATGATTGGAAGCTGCAAAGACTAACAATGCATATATGGTACAGTTTAGAAACAATGTGATACAATATGACATCAGTTGAAGTCTCACATAGCATTATGAATCTCATAGTCAATAGCTGAGTTATGCATAAAATAGTATCTTGACAGATTGATATACATACATACGTAGTAGTTTAATCTGTATACCTATACATGACTTTGATTCTCCCAGTGCACAAGATTCTAACTGGTTTCTGTTTTTGATCTTACATAATATCTTTGAATTAAAGCCTCAATACATGTCATTTCTCAATTTATAGTCACTTTTCCCCTTTCTCATATCTTTTTTTGTCTATTATTTTGAAATTAGCCTGTTCAAGTTGTGTGGCCTTGTGATAAACTGTTTGGCGAGAGCGTCATGATGACGACAGAGAAAAAAAAGAATGGAACCCACACTTGCCTATCCTTGGGGCCATGCTTCATTAAATTATTCCCTGATTAGATCTTATTGCGTCGCGTTGGGAGGAACCAAGTATTGAAGTCTTGAGACATGGCAAACAGCCAAGTTCGGTAGAACACCAAATTAGAAACCTTTTTTTATTAAATTGTGACAAGAGAAGTCCGAAAGAACGAAAGAAAGAATGAGAGAGAAAAGAGATGGCCAAACAACATGTACGAACTTTAGAAAGAGAGTGCCAACTCACCCGTAATGGGGAGATAGCGAGCATGGGCCTTCTCCCCATGTGCCCCATAATAAATAACAAGGAAGTACCGACTAGATATACATATACATAGGTATATGCATTTAAGTTTGTAAGTAGACGGTACAAGTTACTATCGTCTATGTTGAGGAAACTGGAAGCTTGAGTAGGGATCCATAGCTGAAAAAGTGGATGAATTGGTTGCTTGTTGGCTGTGAGAAAACAGAATATTGGAAGAAGTACCGTGGTTTCGTAAAATAGAAAATACTCTTGGAACAGGGCTATAAGGCAGTATTCGGAAATATCTTCATCGTAAATATATGGGTAGTATGTCTGTTCGGAAGTTAACTGCCGGCAGATATGATACCAACAAGAAAAATATATTGCCTTTTGCTGGCAATAGTGGTAGAGTAAGATGTGCATGACTACATCCTCACAGTTCCGGCATGCAAGCGCATGCGTGTCTAGTACTCCTGACCGTATGAACAAGTGTGGTAGTATATCATCATACATCGCTATCAATCGGTAAGGCTTGTAAGATATATAGACGAGATACAGTTGCAGAAAATACTCGGGAGAGAAACTACTACTGAAACTAACACGGGAGTCGTGGATATGCACAAGTGTGTATAGTGTGACTAGTAATGAGGCGAGACATCATATGTATCTTAGCAGCTAGTAACATAAGGCCATCAGGACGATTTTCCTGAATAGTCATGCAACTTTCCTACAACTGAACCAAGCTCCATCACTCATCTACAAATGTATCGAGATAGTTCCATGGAGCGTGACATTGGTAATGGAGTGTACTCGGTGAGATATAGCATAAGAATAATTAGATATCCTTTTAGTTAGTCCCAGACACGATGGATCACGGAGTATGAAGGTGTAGCGGTACAAAGGAAGCATCGACTAGATCATGATGCTACGTGCAACGCATGATTCACGCAAATAAGGAAACCGAGAGTTTTTTTTTCGAAGAAGGCAGGTCTTTGGCTATAATAGACGGGGATTTTGGGCTTTAGTATCTTGGACAAGTTAAGGAAGGACAAGTATGAGGTTGACCAATGCATAACCGCCACCGAAATCTCGTACGAAGCATACAGGAGAAACACGATCCTGTTTTATCGAAGGGGCCACCAGGAATAGTGCTAATAGTCTGTGAGTTCGGTCTTGTTCGATGACTTCATATCTGTCATATGCTAGTACTACGAGCAGCGACAAAAATACACTCTGGCCGCTAGTCTCAGGCAGCACTGCCATGCAGCCAAACCTACAATCATTACCAACTCTGAGGTAATAGTTTACCTGTATCCCTTTACCACTGATCAAGAAGTGATGATGATTACGTGAATGGACGGAGTGGAAGCATTAGACATGCTTGCTCGTATTGAAGAATACCGGAACTAGGCGGCACTTGGTCTCGTCAAAGGTGTCAAATATTATCGGAAATGAGCAAGCGAGGCTGTGACTTGTAGGAGCAATGGAAGTGCAAGTTACAGTGATTATGGACACTTGAGTCCGTCCACAATTGGACAGACAGTACCTTGCTATCAATGACTCCTGTGGTCTTGCGCAAGCGCGCGACCTACTAACATGAGCGGCAACCCGAGAAATCCAAGATAATATCAGGAAGCCACAGAGAACCGGGGGTAGGGAACGGTAGGTGGTAAACTTTGAATCAAGTGAGCCACGGTTCGAGAGAATTGCTGTTTGTCCGGAGGAAGTAGATGAACAAAAAAGAGCATGGCTTTGTGGCAATATACCATGTAGTTTACATGTGCTGATGTGACGTAGGCAGTGATTCCTCTATGTAAGAGACATACTTGGCGTCAAGATCAAGAACAATGACTTTCTATGATCAGCCCGCTGTGAATTCGTGGGTAATAGGACATACGTGTGAATATAGATAAACTTGAAGATTACCCAAAGAGCAGACGGACCAAAAGTCGGCGAACGAGGGAAATCTTGCCATAACATACAGATACTGATGCCACTACCACCACCAGCCCCCCTAGACGAGGTGGTATTCCGGAGTAGTCTAGAGAATGAAACCTAGCTCGCCTTGTCCTTGCTGCTCACTTTCATCGCCATGAGACTTTTCATGCCCTTCTCGACTTACCTGTATGTATAAAACCAAATGACCAAGAGGATGTTTGCTGATGGCACGGTTTGGGTGGGGTTGATAGTGAGTGAAAAAAGCTAATAGGCGGAGAAAGAAGGTAAAAGAGGACATAAATTGGGACATGATATTAGTATTTAATTATTAGAGAATTGTTGCAATGTAACGAGAAACAGTTGGCGCTGACGCCATCTTCAATTTCTTGAGCGTGGTTTGTGACGGTAGAGAGAGTGTGTGTGAAGAAGTCATAGTGACAGCGGAAGTTAGTAGGATAATTCTTGAACAAGTGTCGTTGCAAAGTATCGCATTGCAGATCAGAAATGGCATTTTGGAATACAAAGACAGCTAATGACAAGGGCGTTTGTTGTTAGTTTCTAGCTGCCAGAGAAAACAAAGCTACCATTTTCTCTATGTAGACAGTTCGCTAAGACGGAGAAGGGATGAAAAAGCAGTAGTTTGGTGGACATAAAAGATGGAGATGTGGGTGACCTCTATGGCTCAACTAGGCAAAGATCTGAAGAAGGTTGCGCTGCACTGTATGGTTGGTACAGGCACCGGGTTTATAGGGCGCTGGCTAAGGCGCCTTATAGGAATGTGTGGATGACTAGAAGGTTATGGAGAACTAGGATATTTGAGCATGGAAGCTTGTTGAGAAGCCATTTTGCAAGACACACGGCATCGTTGAGACTGTGTAAAGCGGGTGGACAAACGAACACTGTCAGAAAGGCTCCGAGCTGTCATATTCTACGGGTGGCAGTATGTGATAGAGAGTCGAATCGTGGACCGTGAGTAGTGAGTGCCTCATGGCGCCATGAAGGGGATGAGTGAAAACACGCTAATTGACGACTAGAGAGCAATAAAGGCGCTGTACCGATAACCGGGACGCGCTAGAAACGTGGTAGAGCCTTTGAGAAGAGATCGAGAAGACAAGAGAATGGGGGCAAGGGCGCTGGGACCACACTGAGGGCAGAAGAACCAGGGGCCAAGAGCGAGAGGACGGTCCTGCATAGACAAGACGGGGGTGGCAGCCAAGCGGTCTTAGCACCAGAGACTTTAAGTCATATAGCAATAGGAACAGCAAAGGAAGTCAAATCGATCGATGGAATTTGTGATAACTTTGATGGTTCTGGTGACGGCGACATAGGAAATTGATCGTGAGACTACAGCAAAGCAACAAAAACGTAAACAAAAAATGCTTAAACATAAACATAAACAAATGGGCACCAAGGCTATGTACGTAGCCGTTGTTTGCCATTGCCATCGGGCAGGTTCTTACTCAGTTCTCACCCAGTTGAGGTTGCAGTTGCATTTGCATTGCCAACGCTACGGTTGCAGGTGGAAGGAGCGACGAACACCGAAATAAGAAACCACGCATATATGTATATACACATGTAGATAGAGTTGTATATGTATGTATTTGTATGTACTTATAGTTGCACTATCAACATTCCTAGGCTAGTGCTATTGATGCTAGTCTTATAGTATTATTGCTTATAGCCACTTCGGTCTGCAGGTGTAAACGACGGTAAAATCGTGAGCCGGACAGCGTAGCTGGAAAAAGGGGACGCTCCTCGCTGTTTGGGGGTCTTGTAGTGGGTTGGCAATGTTGCTCTGCTGTTCAAATGCCTGTATCCTATATCCTGTGTCCTGTTTGTCTTATTACTTTTATTGCTTCTGGTGTAGTGGTGTTGGCCGTGGCTACGGCTATACCATCAAAAATAGAAGCATTGCCCCCAGCATCGAATGCAATACGGAAGGGGACGTGCGTCACTTCTCGTTGGTGGGTGTGGGTGGCGTTTGTACATACATATTTGCTGTCTATTTTCTATTTTTTATTGTCTGTTATTTCCTATTTCTTATATGAGTAGCACTATCGACAGGCTCTTGGGACTTATTTTACTTGTAGTTCTTCAACTTTTTCTTCTTCTTGCTTTCTAGACCGGCCTGTTTCGAAGATCACACGCATCCTCACGCGCCTTCTACATATAGTCTTTCGATCACGCTGCCGTGGGTTTGATCTACTATCGATCTGCACCGCTGCTTCTTCTGTGTCGGCCAGTGTTTCAAAAACGAGTCTGTTCTGGCTTGACTCTGAAAAAAGAAACCCACCGCACGCCAGGTTAAGAGCCCCTCGTCTATTCCCTGCCTGTTCGCTAGAGATTCTCTTACACAGCGAGCCTCGACGTCCATAAACCACATACGCAACCACGCCTTACGCAATACGCAAGCATCTCGGCGCCCATTGCTGTCTGCTTGGCTATCTGAGGATCCAAGGAAAGACAACCGCTATAGCTAGACTTGTCTGTTTTGTTCGTGGCTGCATTGAAGCTTGGACGTTATCGTGCAGCCTAATATAGGCTCGAGAGTCGTCGGCCACCGCTTGAGAGGCGCTTATGTTTTCGGCCCTGCCTTTGCATTTGCTTTCTAAGGTCTAAAGTACATAATTAACCTATCCGCTGGCTCTAGTACCGTTTCTTTCTATTTTTCATCTTACCTGCCATATATTGCTATTATTTGGTATCTACTGCTGCCAACTACTTTTATTTATTTTTTTGCTATTTGTTTCCAGTCTCTATTGCCTTGGGCTCAGCTACATTGATCTGCCTGTGATAAAGATTGGCTAGCGAGATCTCTCCAGCCTATAAAAAGCTGCAGGTCATACGTTTGCTTAGTAGCTTGCTTACCCGCCAGTTTGAGCAACATATTTCGCCTTTGGCTGCCGTTGCAGTTCATATTTCTTTCTTTTTTATACATATACAGGCTAGATTTCACTAGACACAATCTGCACGATGATTGTCACATCGTTTATCTCACACCGCGCCTACTCGCCGCCCGTGCTGGTCGGGTCCGGACATTCAGGACATACACACTCACCCTCACACGCCAACTCCCATTCATTTTCTAGCAACCGCTTCATACTCTCTGCCCTACCGCCGCAGCAGTGTCGGACGGCGCTAAGTGATTTCGAGTCTAGTAGTGGCTTTTCCATGGCCGACTGGACCCCCATGATGCGTCAGTCTCACGAGTCAGGCGGCCCCATTGTGGTTCCTGCCCCGTCTTTATCTAGCGGCCCCGCCTCCGACGACATCAACCCCTCGTCATCCAATAGTAGTGGTACTGACTCGTCGGCCGCCCTTACATCCGCAGTCAGCTCTGTTTCAATTTCCAGCGCCCCGACGGAATTCCACTACTTCACTCAATTGCCGTACGAACTACGCCATGAAATTTGGCTAATGGCCATGCGTCAGTGCCGCATCGTCATTCTGACTGGCTCGCTCAACACCACGCAGATCAGCGCAGCACCGAATGAGCAGGGCCAAATAGCCAGCGACGTGCGTTGGTACACGCAGAACCAATCGCCCGCATTAATGCGCGCTTGCCATGAATCACGTGCTATTTCTCTGCGCTTCTACCGCATTCACCTTCCATTAGGCCTGCCTTCTCATACAAACGCACCTCCCAGTGAGCAGCGGAATCCTGTTGCAACCCACGCTCACATTAACCCCGAATGGGATTTGGTCCTATACATGCCGCAACATGCGCATATTCCGGCCGTTGTCCTCCTCAACGACCTGTGTGCCTGGGATCCCCAACTCGAGGGCCCTCATCATTTCGGTGCCAGCGAAAGCCCTGTCAGTCCATTCAAGCTAAAGATCCAGGCTAGCAACGGCATGCTTTCGCTCTCCGAGTCTACCTTACTTTTGAAGACATGGCTAGTTTTTGTTGGTCGCTTCAACGCCAAGGTTCTAAATTTCAAGGAAGGATTTCTCCATCAGATGCGGGACGAACGCGTTGTCGACTATCTCAAGCTAGCCCTAGCCCGCATGACCGGCCGGCTCTCAAGAACAAGGTCTCGGGAGGAACACATGCGGCTCTACACACCATCAGAGCCCAGATGGTGCCGCTCTACGACGAGCCAAAATCCTCGGACAAGGGCACAAATCACGAGACACACGGTCTTCAGTTAATCTGGGAAGACAGTGTCTTAGGAACCGGAAGCCGAGTGGTTACATTTCAACCACCAAACGACCAGTGATTTTACGAGTTTCTTTTTTGTTGTATCTATCTTTCTTTTCCTACTTTGCATTGAGTGCGTGATAGGATATCAACTTTCTAGTTGAAAGTCCCACATCGCCTATTTCTTTTTGTTTTTACAACGCCATAAGTGGCTGTCTAATGGCGTTTACATATTGGTTGCTAATGATATCTCTATTTCGGGATAGGGGGGATTTGGTGTTTTGATTTTTAATGCTTGGGTTCGATAATCACTGTTTCTTTATTTTGACGTTTCCCTTTTAGTATCATAAATATTTGCATTTTGTAGACTCTCATATTTCATTATATTATTTGACGCTTTGTCTTGTTTTGTTTCTTGAATATTCTTTTCATTGTTTCGTGGCGTTGACGACCATGTCTAGATTTGTTCAAAGCTATATATAGTAATGGAGATAGACAGGAAGTAGTGGCAATAGTAGTAGTAATAGTAGTACATATGATTATCTTCATGCAGGCTCTATCAGCAAGAAGATTTAGAATGATAAATAGACAAAAAAGAAACAGCGACTATAGTAACAGAAGGGCTGATGTGTTGATACATGGATGTGGTTTTGGGTAGATATAAGGAACATACGCTCTAGTCAACGAAAAGACTTTAGTCTTTATAGACCTGCGCCCTTCGAGACCAAAAGCGGGTTGAAAGACATAGACTTTTGAGATGCGTTAGACAAGCTAAGATCATCGCTAGCAAGACATACAACATATGTGCTTATTTAGCCATACGGATACGTGCAAGAAGGCGTTCACGGATCAACTTGCTAGTGAACTCAGAACCATGTTGAAGAAATAACGCTCCAAAGATGGCTTGAATAGCACTGTTCAGAACAACAGACTGGCCTGATGCAGCGAGGTTTTCAGGCTAAAGATTCGAGTGTTAGTGATATAGTCATCCTCGCGAGAATCAACATAAAGGAATAGTCTACAACATCATAGGCATATAGAGTACGAGACTTACCATGCGAGGCTTCCATCTAAGCACCTTGATCAAACCAACTTCTAGAGCTATGCGCTCAACGGCATCAACCGAGACAATGTGTTGAGGCTGCTCGTGGGTAAGGTTGTCAAGGCCGGCGAGCTGGGGATTTTGGAATGGCACACGGCCAAATTTATCGGTAGTAACTAGAGACTCGTCCACTGGAGCTGTGGCAATGACCTTAGCAGACTCATGCAGAATCGCCATACGGCCTATCAAGTATTGTTAGTCTCATATGAACATAGGTGTATCCCACAGAAACTCAGAGCAAAGAGCTTAAAACCCCCAAGGAGAAGCGAAGATAATAACATACCCAAGTAAGCCAGACGATCATTCATGCCTCGTCTACCTTGGTCGAAACTTTTGTGCGTAACTGCCAACCACTTCAACTCATCCGTCAAAAAGCGTGCTCCGTCTCTACCCAGCAGTCGGCTATACATAGTATCTAACACATCCGGGTCCTCATTTACCACCCAGACCGAGCGCCGGGGATCCTTGGTGACGTGAGGCGAGAAAGGTGCCTTCATGGCAGCTGGTGTGTATGACCACCGCGGCTTGTCGGCGGCGCTTTTGTTGTCGTAGTAGCTACTCAAAGAGGTGGCCGTGCTGCTGAGACTACGGCGAGCCATGGGCTGCGGGGTGGCTGGGGAGGTAATGCGCCGCGCCGCCATGGAGCACGATTTCCGGGAGGTCATGTTAGGTATTCTATTTATTGTATCGATCGAGCGTGATAGCAAGTTCAAGATGGTCGGATGTAGGCGGGGTGAAGTGCTAATAGTTTGGCACAAGACGATGGAAGTAGACGGCAATTAAGGTTACTTCAAAGTAGAATTGAACAAAAGTCTCAGATCTCATCTAAAAGATCGATAGTTGACTGGGTGAATAGGCTCAATAACAAAAGGCTGTATTGAAAATCCTACCTCTTCTAACATGAGCTTAACGATTCATCGTCAAAATCTTGAATTTTGCGATACAACTTTTCCCAATTGGGTCACGTGAAGCTAGCCGTTAGTGGGGCATTAAACAAGCTACTAGGGTTTCTTAGGGTTATAAAGCTTCCCTGCTGGGTGGTCCACTTTTCAGGTACTGCAATTGTTTGTCGCAAATCTCGAAATGGGAAACAAGCTTGAAAACAGCAGTGTTTCCTCAATATTGCATATTCTTATTAAGCTCTTCAGCCTCAAACTTCATTAAAATCCCAAATTCATCGCATAAGGAGAGTGGTTCAACTTGTCTTTTCCATCAAACCTCGTCTCGTCGTTTTCATACATAATCCTATAATATAGTCATCCATGGAACCTCCTCCCAAACCAGTCGAGCCAGGGCGCAAAGTAAGCAGCTCATCTGGTTCAAGTTCTTCTACTTCACCTCTCCTAGCCAAGCTCGCAACTGCGCTTCCCCAAGGCTTCAAATTCGGTGTTTACTATATATCGACGCCGCCCTCCCGCAAAGAGCCGCTATATTCTGCTCCGCCTAATCAGAAGCCCGATCGAACATATTGCGAATCTCACTTCCTTGCCATCTCCATCGATGTGACGAACGATGATGGCTGCGTCAAACCTGTACTTGTTCTTGCGCTAGAGATCTTCCTCTACACTACCAAATACTCGACGACACTCTTTGTTTCCAAAGCCGATTCCACCGGATATCTGCACCTCCTAAAGCTGCCAAAAGGCACGCCGTCGCCAATCCGCACTATAAGTACCGCGTTCATCGAGTATCTGATTGAGGAACGACGGCGCCAGAACGTGCGCTTCGTCATCAGTTTATTCGCGCGTGCGCAGGACCAGTATCTATTCCCGGGAAGCATCGAGAACAAGGGAAAGCATGTGCTCAATGATCACGGACTAGTGAAATGGTGGTGTCGCGTAGTCAACCCGATCATTGAAGCGCCACCAGCTGCGAAACATGACGAAGGCGTATGGAAGGATATCAAGGCATATCTAGTCGTTCCTGGGCTCGACCACTATGAGACCCGTGCGCTAGTACCTCGCACTTCTGAAGCAAGCAAGAACTGGTCGTTCACACATCCACTGAAGCTCTTGACTACCTTTGCGGGCGACGATCTTCCTCCACGCTGTCTGATTCCTAGCTACGACGATGATCCAAAGTGTCGCTTCCGTGACGAACTCGACGATGAAGCTCATAAAACACCACGTTATAAGGAGCGTGGCCTATGGAAGAGTGTGCATAATATTGATCAGTTCTGGGATATGATGGCGTTCCGCAATGAATGCTCCAGTGGCCGGATGACAGGCTTCCTATGGGCTATATTTGACACACCAAATAACTTGGTAAAACCTATACTTATTGCCAATACGACAACACCTGCTGTAGCTACCAAGAAGCCAATAGCCAAGAACGACAAGAAGAAGAAGAAAAAGAAGAGAAAGTTGACAGGGCCCATCATCCCACGCGAGCCTTATATCAAAACGCATCGCAAGAAGAATATGCTCAAAAAGCCTGAGCTCACTGCATTCTATTCATGGCCGCTTGCGACCCGTGGTGAGATCATAGTTGATGATACCGATTATAAACGCCTGTACGAGCTCCTATTGCGCTTAGACTTTGCCAAGTTGGATATCGCAGCAAACAGTACGCAACAGTGGATCAAGCAGGCCGGCGCTGGCAAGTGCTGGGGAGAAAGTGTTCAAGGTACAGCGGAACTTACACAGACTATTGCTAGTCAAGGCGATTCTACCACAACCAGTACAGAGGCTGTCGGTAATGGCAGTGAGGGACAGGGACAGACGGTAAACAATATAAGCGGTCTTATCAAGCGTAAGAGACAGGACTCAGATGTCAAGCTGCCAGTTGTTAATGTTCTCAGCACCGGCTTAGTGCGCAAGAAGGCGAAGAACTAGACATAGCCAGGATATCAAGGCGTGAATCAAGATTTACATATACAGTACAGCCAACATCATAGTATCAACGACGGTTGTATGAGACAGGCATCAACCGCTTCATAATAGTACATGGTACTATTTTGTATATTTTACCTTATCTACATATTTAGTATCATGAACGCTACCCTATATACGCTTTTGCAATATTTAAAAGATGTGTGAGACGTGATGTCATGACAGATATAACTAATACATTGTATAGTATAAGAATAGAGGCTCAATAGTAGAGTTACATATAGGCCGACGATAGACAAAAAGGCACTAGTTAGGGTTACACGGGAGACTTGAATTGGAGTATCGGCGATAAAGGTGAGGAGATCCATTAGTGAAGAACGGCAGAGATCAGGCCATTATAGCGGCGTCTACTATACGCCCAGTTGTGCACGAGTGGTGATTCCATAGATTGATAGCAGGCTTATTGATGCTATAAATCTAAAGGAATAGATCGTTAAAATGTCCAGACTTGACTATAAGAACATCAGCTATGTTGGAGCATGTGACAGCCTATCAGGAAAGTATAGTAGTAGCATTAAGTGCGATATTCCGGTAGGCATACCTACGATATTAAACTACGTGTTTAGTTGTTGCATTAACGTCGGAATTATGTCTAATACTGTACATATACACATAATATAAAAGTAATATATCTGTAAGGAAGAGACAAGCTCGAACATGGATGTCGGCGACTAGAGTGGAGGATCATACAGATAGTAGTAAGCATGCGGATAGTAAACTTATAAATATATGTACGTAGAAAGAGGGAGAGAAAAAACTAAAAAGTGACTGTCTAAAGTAGCATCGGTTAGCTTAGAGAGTTAGAGCATAACAGTGGGGACTTCCGAAAAAAGGTACTTAGCCCCACAAAATATCATGTACTCTGCCAGCTGGCAGATGTAGATGCTCAAGAGCGTCTACAACCTTGACACTGAGGGTGAGTCTGATCTGCAACCTAGATGATGAGAGGGCCATTGGTGTAATTGTGCAGGCAGTTGATGCTCTGGCTTAGCACCGGAAGACTAGTGTTTATGTTCTGGTTTTGTCTTTTGGGAGGATTTGGTCACGTATCTGCCTCTGTTCTGTTGGCGTTGAATACATTTTGAAAGTTTTTAGTATATATTGAACAAGTACTTTAACATTAGGATTGCAAATTAGATTTTTAGATTGGAATTTATTTACATATATATTCACATTTTCATAGCTCTATAGCTCCATATTATTAATGAATTAAAAAAATAAATAAAAATAAAAAAACCTAGCACTCTGCCAGTTGGCAGCTTTTGAAGACTACATAGGAAGTACATAGCATTTTGTGGGGCTAAGTACTATTTCTTAGAAATCTCCACTTTTATGTCCAATTTCTAACTCCCTTAGATTACCATTGCTTGTGGGGTTTGGGAGTAAAAGGGACTTACATCAGAGAGTGGTATTGGAACAAAGTTCATGATACATAGCATATCGCTGGTATATCATGATCATAAAAGAGGAAAGACATATTGCAAACTAAGTGATTGTGTTCGTAGATTGACACACTTGATATATCCATGCTAAGTAAGTGGGAAGTTAACGGAGTTTAGATTGGTGGAATAATTAATATGATAGAAGTATATCAATATTGGTAGATTCATGAACGACAGTGACTGTAGGTTATATCCCAGACATCATATTTTCTCATTCCCCACGCCAATAGCGTCTTGTATATCTGTACAGGTATATATTAATCGTACGTACATATGGCCTAGTCCGGATGTAATATACGAAGAATTGTGACTAACTCTGACGATTTTTAGTAGATCCTAAATATTTGTCTGGCGGTATAATGTACGGCATGGGTCAGAGTTGGAGAAGGACCAAATGAAGAATCAAGGAGTGAGCTTTTTTAATTCGAACTTAACGCGGGTAATCTAGCCTGGAACGACCATATAGATACATAGTAGTCCAGAACGAAGATGAAGACGGATGAAGAAGGTGAGGGGGCAAAAGACAAGCGGGAGAACAGACTTGAATTAGGGCCGGATAAGGGAAGAACCGGATTGATTAGTGGGTTGAACTGATTGATTGGCTGGATTGATAAGATGTGATGGGATAATAGCTTGTACATGTAGAATCTGATATCGTGAATATGTGGCATTGTTGATTCAAGACATCGGGTGTATAATGGTATGGAAGACCGAGATTAGATTGAGATCAAATGTCAAGGTAATGAAATGATAATTCGTGGCTGGTTATTACTGATTGAACCTTCAAGGCTACATCAAGCTGATGCGTTGGTGTCATTATCTTCGTATTTTGCTTAAGATTTTAGTCACAATCCAAAGGTTCGTTTTTAGACTTCTCAACGAACTACCCAACGCTAATCTTTATGATTTATGATGCTAGCCGTTGAATAGCTTGAGTGACACTTCATCGCTTTGCTGATCATCTCCATTATGAGAAATATGTCAAGCTATCTCAGAAATAGCAACGAAGTGAAGCCGAATTAATACCGGCGTTGTAGTTGCAGTTATTACAAAAAGACAAAATAGCGTGTGTTTGCTTGTCAAAGTTCTTAAAAAGCTATGAAAGTTCCTCCCCCATATTCGGTTTCAGATAACAAACGTTATTTTGCCTCTATTTGCAGGCCATATTAGTAATTCCGCACTAAATCTAGACCATATTAGTAGTAGTTCCTAGCTAGGAAACTAGGTAGCTTTTAATCAGGAAAATCTAGATCCTAAGCTTTTTTTTTTATCTGATCAAGCTTTTTCTTCGTCTACCGGTTATTTCTAGCCTTGACTAGGATAATGGCAAAAAATGGCCAACACTATCAAAGTGGACTCTCGCTTCTAATGTGTTAGTCGGAAAGGCAAATGAGCTACAGGGATCAGGGGATGCCTAGAAAGAAGAAGGTGAAAGACATAAACGCGAGGTTGATAGACTTAGTGACGTCGAGGACACGGGTGAGTTTGTAGATATTTGCTTAATTTGGTTTGTTTGATCGGAAGAAACTAAACAGATCTAGTTGGAACCATGGGACTAACTTAAATAAAGTACGGATACTAGGCTATATTGCAAGTTTTTTGAGAGGTGTCACTGGAAGTCACGTAGCATTTTCATGGATTAAGTGGAAAGAAAGCATTATGATTATCATGATGACTAAAAGTGGTAGCGGCCGGGAGACTGCCTTTTAAATTATATAGCCGTGACATTGATATGGCAGCAAGTTCTGAATCTAGCTAAACGGCATGATGTAGTTTTTTTGGCTTTATCTTATAGAAGCTTCTTAGCAGGGTTATTAAGAAGGCTCTATATCAAATTTCCTTACGAAGAAGAAGAAGCCAGTGGAGCGCTCGAATGGAACTGAGCAGCCTGGGCTAGAGCCGCATCACCGTTGATCGTCTTCTTCGAGAGCTTCTTGGCAGCCCAGGAACGCAGGCCTGGTACCTTACCCAAGAGACCCAAGGTCTTTTTCTGTAGTGGTAGCTCACCAGTACGCTCTTCATAAAGTAGGAAGCCAATGGCAACCATCAGAGCAACCCAGTACAGGTTGTACGAGATAACACTGCCGTAGGTAGCGCTGTTCTGCCAGCCCAGCAGAGCGTTAAAGACGTCCCAGCCGTTATCGGTCTCGGGATTGCAGCAGTTGACATGCCACACCGACTGGAGGATGTTGTAAGAGCCAGGACCCGAGCCAGACTCGCTAACATCAGCGCCAACCTTGCGCACGAACATGTAGTTCTCGAAGAACCAGACGGAGCGAGAGAACAGGCCGGCGCTGATCAGATAGAGCACACAGGTCGAGGCGATCAGGAACAACTGGATAGATACGGCGTTACCACCACGGTAGATGGAGAAGCCGACGAGGAGGCCTGCAAGAGCACCGCAGACAACGGGCAAAGGGAATGACTTGGCAGGAAGTGACAGCGAAACACCGCCGATGAAGACGACGGCCTCGAGGCCCTCGCGAAGAACAGTGACGAGAGGCAGCAGTAGCATAACGTTGCGACGACCCCATTCACCGAGCCACTTAGTCCAGCCAGCCGTCGACTTGATCGGCGACAGGCTCTCTGCAACCTTGAGCTTCCACTTCTCTTGCATCTTGTTGATGCGCAGTAGAGCAATGCCCATTATGGAGATGATTAGCGAAGCAATCATGCAGAAGATGGCTTCCCAGAGATCCTCAGTCTTGGACCATAGATCTTGGCCTAGGCCGTAGAAGACACCGATGAAGGCACCGCCGATAGCAAGGGCAATAAAGAGGCCGATGGCTGAGCCGACCCAGACCTGCTTCACTAGTCGCTTATACAAGGCCATATCTTGGCCTGGCTGGCCTAGACATTTCTTTAAGAATGAAAGAAGAACGGAGATCACGATGGCAGCCTCAAGGGCTTCACGGAAGACAATGAAGAAGATCTGAACGGCGAAGATCATGATGGGCTGATCAATTCAGTTCTTCTAGTGGTAAGTGAAGAAACGGCATGAAAAAAAGGCCAAAAGAAAATGAAAAAGGCGTGCCCAGTTTCGTTAGACAAGTGTAAAAAAGAAGAGAAGAGGAAGAGGAAGGGGAAGGGGACTGATTATCTATCTTAGATGAGATAAGATATGATCTCGGGTTCAAGATCAAGATCAAGATAGAAGAGAAAGAGAGAACGCATGAGAAAACGAGAAAAAATCAGGAAAAAAAAGGTCCCGGACTTGGCTCTCGTTCAGTCCGTCAAGACCTCGTTTTCCCAATCCATCACCAGTGTTGAATTAATAGAATAAACCGCTCATTTAGATAAAATCCACAATGGGATACTTAGGCGGAGACACCGAAAATAGGCAAGAAAAGAAACCTGATCGGAAGGAAGCTAGCTATCATGTTATATTGATTTAATATTTTACGTCTTTATCTTTTATAGACCGGTTGGAGGGTTGAAATGGCATCATCTTTTTATTAGTACTCTATAGATTTAGTGATAGTATACAGATAAAAAAATTAGCCATCATGTGCTTTTTCTCGATCTTACAATTTTTGGCCAACCTACTAGGATATCTTCTTGTCTGCCTCTCACCCGCCCCTACTATAAAAATCGACAGTTAATATAAACGAGGGAATTAGAACGGGAAGCGGATCGTATCATTGTGCCATATTTTGAATTATTTTTCGTAGGTATATTTTTTTCTATGTACATATATCAGGAAGAAGCCGATGCCGTTCATTGCCTATTCGAGTTGTAATGTTTCTTCCTACTAAAGAGCACGGAGGAAATATTTCAGTGCTGTTTTCTTGTTATTTTGTTTTATTTTTCGGCCTCTGCGTTATGGTTGATCAGCCCACGGGCAAAAAGTTCAGTTCCAAGAATTTAGAAAGCTTTAATTAAGCCTAGACCTACGTAAAATTCTCAAGAGTAGAGCTCGAGCTCTCCTAGACAAATATAGCGTTGAGCCGAACTTGTCAAGTGGCTAAATTATAATTATGGCATATTAAAGACTAAGACCGTTTCGAATTAAGAAGAAAAAAGATCCAAGGACTAAACATTATAAAGATAGGTAGCTCAAAAGAGGGAAAAATAGGAACGGACACATATAAGGATGGCACGGAGACGTCTATGTTGCTGTCTGGCACGATTACTTTTGTCTTCGCTCTTCTTTTCTCTTTATGCCATCTTTGGGTTTTCCTTTCTCTTTTTGGGTCCAAAAGCACCTTGCCTATCCAAGAACTTAGCGTTCTTTATCTGATTATATTTATGCTGTGATTTCCACTCCTCCATCATTCATTTTCTTTCTTTCTTTCGTTTCCCTTTTTTTATTTTGTCTTGATACGTAGTTGCATTAAGCTCACTTAGCCCTGACTTTAATCGTCTTGGCACCGGCTTGGCATCTTCTATTCCTTTACTTTTTTTTGTTCGGTATCCTCAGTCTTATCATTTACTTACGAAACCCTAACCCTACGGAAACCCTAAATAACGTTGGCAATGGTTGCGACCATTCCCTTCTTGCAGGCTGCTGTTGGCGCTGCGCTATTCTTCAGTCGTTGCGTTGTGGCTAAGACTGTGGAATACAACTTCACTCTAAGCTGGGTTGACGCAAACCCAGATGGTCTGGCCTCACGGCAGGTCGTCGGCATCAACAATGCCTGGCCACTTCCGGTGATCGAGGTAGACAAGGGCGACCAGCTAGTAGTGTACATGTACAACGAGCTGGACCGCGGTGCCTCGATCCATTTCCACGGAATGTTCCAGAACGGCACGACGCATATGGATGGTCCGTCTATGATTACTCAGTGCCCCGTCCCGGCCGGCTCATCCATCACGTACAACTTCACCGTGGACCAGCCGGGCACGTACTGGTACCACTGCCACACGGACTTTTGCTACCCTGACGGCTATCGCCAGGCGTTGCTAGTGCACGACTCGGACGCTTACTACGCCGACGAGATCGAGGCTGAGATCCCCATCACGCTGTCTGACTGGTACCACGAGATGCAGGATAAACTCAGCAAGGAGTTTATGAGCGTGTATAACCCGTCGGGCGCTGAACCAATTCCGGATTCGTTCCTGTTCAATGATACGCAGAAGCTCAAGATTCCCGTGCTTCCGGGCAAGAAGTATCTGCTGCGTCTCATCAACATTGGTGCTTTTGTCAGCCAGTACTTCTACATCGAGGACCACGACTTTGAGATTGTCGAGATCGACGGTGTGTACACCGAACGTCAGAACGCCAGTATGCTTCTGATTGGCGTGGCTCAGCGCTATTCGGTCATTCTGACCACCAAGAACTCGACCTCTGCCAACTTCGGCATCGTGACCGTCGCTGACTCCGATCTGCTGGATGGTATCCCGAGCACGCTGCAGCTGAACCAGACTAACTGGCTCGTTTACAACGACTCGGCACCGACCAACGATGTCACTGTGACAGCGGCGCTCAGCGCGGACTTGGACCCGTATGATGATATGGGCCTGGTGCCATATGACAAGATGGAGCTGCTGACCGATCCCGACCAGGATATCGTGTTGACTGTCTACATGAACAACTTGATCACCGGCGAAAACTACGCCTTCTTCAATGACATCACCTTCACTCCCCCCAAGGTGCCTTCGCTGTACACTCTGCTCGGCGCCGGCAATCTATCGACCAACCCGGAAATCTACGGTACATATACGCAACCCGTAGTGCTAGAACGAGGCCAGGTCGTACAGATCACCCTGAACAACGGTGACTCGGGATCTCACCCATTCCATCTTCACGGTCATAACTTCCAGGTCATCTCACGTGAGCCACCCTATGGTCCCGACTACAACTCGTTCCGGGACGGTGATCCGGTAGCCTACGATGCCTCCAACCACAGCGACTTCCCCGCTTATCCGCCGCGTCGTGATACTGTTATGCTGCCGCCACAGGGCTACGTTGTGCTGCGCTTCGTCGCCGATAACCCGGGTGTCTGGACCTTCCATTGCCATATCGACTGGCATCTGTCGGGTGGTTTGGCCATGATCTTCATCGAGGCCCCCGAAGACGTCCAGAGCAACTTGATCATCCCGCAGGATCACATCGATGCTTGCAAGGCTGGTAACACTCCCTATATCGGAAATGCCGCTGCGAATACCGAGGACTATCTCGATCTGACTGGCCAGAACAAGCAGCCCGGTTGGTTGCCTGCTGGCTTCACCGCCCGCGGCATCGTCGCGCTGGTGTTCTCGTGCATCTCGGCTTTCCTGGGCATGGCTAGTCTGGTCGTCTACGGTCTAGCTGATATCCACAAGTCGTCGTCGTTGGGCGCTGTGGCGACAACAACGCTAGAGGAAGAAAAGGCGGCTGATGGAGTAGTCGTTAGTAAGATATAAAAGAAGGGAGTGAATCAAGATTGATTAATGGAAAGCATGTAGTTTCTTATATATATGCATGCTTGTATACTTGCTTGCCTTTGATACCGCACGATTCGACAGTCATGAAGAAGAACATCGATGAACGAACGGCATGCTTTAATAATGATAATAAAAATAATATTGTTGAAAATTTCTTGCTTTTTTATTTCTTCTTTTTGTGAGTTCATGTATTCCCTTGAATTTGGCTACTCTCTGGGTTACTCTTTCCCCTAGTCTGCTTGGCCATCAAATATGATCGATCCTCTTCTCTATATATACATACAGATATATGCCAGAAACCAAGTGTGGAATACATCGCATCCTTATAAGACTCCCGCTTATTTAGTCTTGCCCGTGGGGATAGAGAACAACACAACACGCTTGCCCTTCTCACCCTCCTCGCCGTTCTTCCAGTCGTTGATACCCTTGTCGACACGGAAGTAGCCGCGGCGTTCCAGCTGGATGATGTCATCCGACTTCAGCAGACCGACGCCCTCGTCGCAGAGAACGTCCTCAGACCAAGCCGTCTTCTCGGTCAAGCAGTCTTCTAGCACATCGTCCTCCTCGAGCTTATCCTTCTTGATGAGATAATCAAACTCCCATAGTTCGGCAGGCACCAGCGTCGTGCCGGCACTAGACAGCCATGTGATCTTCTTCTCTGTGGCTTTGAAATCACCCTTGAGGTTCAGCTCCAGGTCCATGGTGTTGAAAGTCTCTCCGGTCTTCTCGGACTTGCGCACAATGGCGTTACCCCAGGCCATCAGGGTGATCTCCTCGTTGTCCTTGAACGAAGCGGCATCAGCCTGGTCAATGACCAGCTCCGAAGAAAAGGCAACCTTCTTCAGGCCGACAGAGGGGTTCTTTGGGTGCTTAGGCTTCTCCTCGACGAACGCAGCAGCAGGGGCCTCGGCGCCAGTCAGCTTGACCTTGACAATATCCTTGACGGAGATGGCAGTGTGGCGAGCGATGATAGGGTCGATGACCTTCTTGTTACCAGCCCAAATGGTGGTCCAGTCCATCAGCGAGATGTTGCGCGAAGGGCCTTGCTTCAGGATAAAGTCACGCAGTGCCTCGATGGTCATGCCGCGACGGCGGATACCACGGACAGTGGGCATACGCGGGTCATCCCAGCCCCAGACCTTGCCGGCATCGACCAGCTTGGCCAGCTTGCGCTTGGACAGGAACGTGCGAGTGAAGTTGAGGCGGGAGAAATCCCACATGTAGACCTTGCGTAGGCCCAGAGTCTTCTGGAACCACTGGTACTGAGGGTTGCGATCGGTGTACTCAGTGGAGCGCAGGGCGTGAGTGATTCCCTCGTATGAGTCGACGACGGGGCAAGCAAAATCGTACATCGGGTACATCTTCCACTTGGTTCCGGTGCGATGGTGTGGGTCGGTGACATTGCAGCGGTAGATGACGGGATCACGGAGGGCCTTGTTCGGGTTGTCAAAGGATAGCTTCGCACGGATGCAGTTGCGCAGACCGACCTCGGTACCATTCTTCATCTCCTCCTCAAAGATGCGTAGAGACTCGGCGACAGGCAGTTCGCGGCGCTTGGAGGCAATGCCGTTGAAGCGCTCATCTTGCATGGTCTTGCCGTCAGTGTCGTCAGCATAGGCAAAGCCCTCGGTGATCATGCGCTTGCACATGTCATACAGGTAGTCGAAGTAGTCCGAGGTGTACGACAGGCTGTCGGCCTTGATGCCCATGAGGGCCAGATCCTCGACGATGGCATCCTGAAACTCCTGTTTCTCCTTGGATGGGTTGGTGTCGTCAAGACGCAGCTTGAGCTTGCCATCGTACTGCTGGTGGGCGAAGTAGTCGCAAAGAAGTGCAGCCTTGGCGTGACCGATGTGTAGGTAGCCCCTAGTAAGAAAATATCCAAAGCGGTTAGCAACAACCCTGGTCCGTGTAAGTGCACAGATAAATGGCTGTGGGTGGTCTCGTAAATAGCAACCGGGACAGCCGAAACAGTAGATAAGAACAAGGCAAACCAATGTAACATAGAAAGAGTGTGCTAGACATACGAGGGCTCAGGCAGGAAACGGGTAACAACACCCTTCTCGGTCTCCTGGAGAGCAATGTTGTAGTTGCCGCCGGCCTTGCTCTGGGCAAGCTTCTTCTCGCGGGCAGCATCCTCGCTTGCCTTGACGGCAGTCTGAAGTTCAGGGTGGGCGGCCTCGACAAAGTTGAACCAGCGAGCCAGGTTAGCCAGCGGGCCCTTGCGGATAAAGGCGATGGCGGCACGGTTAGAGCGCAACGTGGTCCAGATCTGAGAGTCCAGAGGGCTCAGTTCGTAGCCAACCAGGTACGACCGGAGCGTCAGGTGCTTGTCCAGATCGCGAAGGTGAGCATCGATGCTCTTGAAGTCGCCGGCCAGCTTGGGGGCAACGGCGGTTAGCTCGTCGGGAGTCATAGTGATAGTAGAAGTGAAAGCGAGGCTGACGGTCACGATACTCGGTTGTATGGTAGCAAAGAAACAATGAAGGAAAGGAAGTCGAGGCAATCGATCCGATATTCCTACTCAATATGAATCCGTCAAGCGATGCACAATATTCAATGCGGCTTGGTTGACTCAGCCAAAAAGCTCACGCTTTAACCAACCAATTTTGGCGGGGTCTTTTGTTTTCCTTCGCCAAAATACCAACTTTATCTATTATGGAGGGGTCTTTATGTGTTTATCAGCCGTAGGATTCAAACCCTAACCATCCACAGCCGGCCCACTGTTTCCATCGCTTAATCGGGGCTATTGGCCAACCACGACGACTGCTGTCCTAATCGAGCTTGCATAGCAGCATGAGAGCTCTATTGACTATCTAGATCTATATTCAGCATAACACAAGCACATCTTATAACTTTATACACAGTTCCATACCATATGTCGAGTCTAAATCTCTCCTTCCGTGGCCGCTCAGGCTCTCAGTCAACCTCGCTATACGACTATGACTCGCGCAAGGGTAGCATTGTTATACCATCATCTTCATCGTCCAATGCTGACGACGACGATCTTCCACTTCCCTTTCCCGAAGCTCTGCCTCGCTCAGACTTCCTCGCGCCAACTTTCGACCCGACGGCCTATCTCTCACAGCTGCGCCAGCGTCACCAAACCCTTGAAGACCTGCGCACTGACTTGCGCGAGCGTAGTGTGTCCATCAGCGCCGAGCTACTAGAGCTCGTAAATGACAACTACACGGCTTTTCTCTCGCTCGGCAACGATCTGCATAGCGGCGATGAAAAGGTCTCCGATGTCCAAATGTCGCTTCTGGGATTCAGAAGGGCGTTGGAAGACCTGAAAGGCCAGGTGGCTGCACGAGGTGCTGAAGTTGAAGATCTCAACGGCGAGCTCAAGACGGTACGCGATGACGTAGAAGCCGGCCGCAAAATGATCGAGGCTGATGATCTACTACGTGACTTGGAAGCCCGTTTGTCCGTCGACAACTTACCACCAACAACTCCCAAGACGCCCACTCTCAACCACTCAAGCACTGGGCTTACTGCCAATGGCAAGACAGCCCCCGCCATTGATGACGAGGGCTGGTTCTCTGATTCTGACGAGGAAGAGGAAGAGATCGATGAAGACAGCCAGGGAATGATTGGCACTAGCCCAGCAAAACTTACACATCTCACTAAAAGCCTACAAAAGGTCGACAAGCTCTTTGACCAGTTGGGCCGTGACAAGCCTTTTGTTATAAAGGCCGAGGAACGGCGTTTAAGGTGCCGGAACACCATCATGCTCGATCTGGGTAATGCCTTGCGCGAAGCAAAACGGGCCGGTCCCAAGGGACACGCAAGATTACTCAGCTATATGGGAATGTACCGAAAACTCGGGGCATCTACTGAAGCTGTCAAAATTCTAAAGGCTAGGTGATGCCATATTACTCTACTCAGTCTCCTCGATTTTTACTTTTATTTTTGCACATATTAGCTCTAATGATAATGATCAACTTATTTTTCAGCACTGTATCATTCGCTGCTACATATACACATATAATTAGTTCAACTCTAGATATTGAAATGTCAAGATAGTGCTTTTGTTCGAGATCGAATATGCTACAGTTACTAATGGTACAAGAAAAGCTTACGCCGATGCTTCAGTGACTGAGTGATCACAAAGAAAAGGTATGATAGAGAGAAATAATGCCGCTGATGCATGGTAGAGAAGGTGTTGTTCCCCGGACCTTTCTTCTTCCTCTTTTGTCTCCTCTGTCTATGTTGCCTTCAACACATGGTAGTTAGATACTCTTTTATCTTACATCAAACCGCCCAGATGATGCTCAGTGACCGCCGGGTCCGTCGAGTTGAACTTTCCATTCAAGCTCAGACCAGGGCCCTTTGATGAGCTCAGCACCACTTCACGCACCTCCTTGTACGTCAAATCTTCTAGGGCGGCACACTCCTTCTTGATCTGGCTCACGAGCGCCTTGATGTTATCCGCTACCATCTTAGGCGTGAAACCGAGTTGACCAACAGCCATACGTACGACGCCCTGGCGCTCACGATACTCGTCCGCGCCCGACTGCATGCTACGCTTAATGTTCTTCGTGATAGTGCCCAGCTTGCGCGACGGCATCAATCCCTTAGGACCCAAAATACGGCCTAGGCCCGCCGCAATCAACGCCTTTTCACTATCTTCGTGGCAAATCAACCGGTCAAACGGCATATCACCGGCACGGATGCGCTCGAATAGCGACTCTTGGCCTGCCACTACGGCACCACTCAGTAGTGATTCTTGTGCAATCGTGCTGTTTTCGGGACAGATAACACCGAATTTCGCGCTGGTACGTACTGGGTGTGGCAGCTTTATCGTGTTTCTCACAACTGGACCGTTACGTGCGGTACGTAAGCGGACCGAGATTTCGTACTTGGTTGCGCTGCTATGGCAGCCAACCTCGGCAGCGCGGATATATCTATTGAATAGCAAAGAAAAGGAAATTGGCAGTTAGATATATGTATCTTTCCCTACGCAAAGCATGATTTTGTAATTCTACAGGACATACCTGACAGCATCGCACAGCGAGAACTGTGGAAACTTTGTGGGATCGTAGACCTTGAAGTCCTTAGAAACCTTCTTCTTCTTCTTCTCTACCTCCTTACTACCCTTCGACTTCACACTAGCATAACGGGTTTGCATTGCTATCGCTGCAGCAATTGGTGTCATTACAGGCCGCGCAGAAGCAGTCTGTAGGCCAAACCGAGCCAACGGCGATAAACTTTGGAAGCCGGAAGCCATTGTGTGGGAGAAATCGAAAGGTGAAAAAAGGGAACAAGTCAATGTGAGACAGAAAAATTCAGTCGTTTATCGGCGGCAAACCTTCGATCAGCTTTCGATCACGGTAGGTTTGGAAGTCGTTGATCAGAAATTGGTGGGGTGAAGATGGACGAAGAACAAAGGCTTGTGAATAGGTATCGTGGGAAACAAAGTCTGGAAAGTAGGCCAATCGCAAAAAACAAGTGTCGTTATACAAGAAATTTGACAATAAAGGCCTCTCTCAAGCAATATTCAAAGCTCTTCTACACACAAACAACGACATGTCGTTCGTCGGGCGCCTTGGTTTGTCTATCTCTAAGGTGGGTTCGTGATAAATTTGTTTCCGCCTGAGGTTTGAGGCCCCCACTTATTTTTTTGCTTCTCGATTTGTACATATGTATGTTTCGAGTAGCTTTAGGATATTAGGCTTGGTATACTAACATGAATATTTTCTGTCTAATAATCAAATATGGATTGACACAAAATATGTATGTGTATAGCTTCTACATGTGCATAAGATTTTTCTACACTGAGTTCTAACATGAAGAGTAATACAAGAGTAATTACTTATCATATTGTAAGAACTAACAATTGTTTTTTGATACATGATGGTTCAATTTTAGTGATGGAATATCACGTGGTTTACTAGTAAAGTAGATGATAATGCTTTTTTTTTTTAATTCAATTTTATTAAGGTGGAAATGGAGCTTTTAGTAGCTATGTAGCACCTCGGTATCCTAAGATACACAGCCCTGAACTAATACTAGTATACAACATAGAGTCAGCATCAGCATTGTTAGAGATGAAACTTGTCTTATTTCTGTCCAGCACAATACCATCGAAAAACCCGTGGAGCTTATCTTATCTGGGCTCTTTGACTTTCATTCTCAAAAGAAAGTATCCCTCCTCTTTTTAGAGATGTGGAATTCCATACAATAGCCAGTAATCTCCGTGATCTAGGTGATAATGGGGATTGTGTAGATCGGGATACTAATTTTCATATGGACCAGATTTGTGTCATTAGAAAGTCAGGCCAGAACAAGATTGTCCTTGTTATTGAATACAAGGCACCTTACAAACTTCACAATACACATCTTGGACAAGGGCTACGAAAAATGAACATCAGTCAAGAGGTTGTTCATAGGTCAACAGTAGGTACTGTTGAGCCTGAAAAGTTTCAATACTACTCTGAACTTTTCTCAGCAGCGGCTGTTACGCAGACATATCACTACATGTTAGAGACCGGATTGGAATACGGCTATGTGACTAACGGAGATTGTATTGTGTTCCTGAAGATTGGCCGGGTTGAACCGACAGTGCTTTACTTCCACCTGGCACACCCATCAAGAGAGGTTGAGGCGAATGATGATCCTATCTATAGTAATTCTGTAGGCCAGGTTCTTCTTTTCATACTGCTTGCCCTCCAATCAAACCAGCATGACAACGATGAACGAACGAAGCAGCCAAACAGTGTGAGAAATGGGAAGTTGATTATAATAAACTTCTGCAGGATATCAGTGGTGCTGAGTTGGATTTGGAAACGGATCCTAATCTAAAGTACCGACGTACTCCAAAAGACCGTGATTTCAAGGTGTCAGCTTTATCCAGGAAACAAAGATTGTCACAGATTAGTGTGCCACACCGTGTGCTTCGGTCACACAGCAAACGTGATGGTAATGGTGGTAGCAGTACTGGTGGTGGTGACAATTGCGGTGCTAGCGGAGCAGGCAGCACAAGTGGTCCTTCTCATGATCGTGGCTCTGCTGCTGGTGGCTCATCATCACACCAAGCACCTGCTGATGGCAACATAGAGACCAATATTCAAAGAGAATACTGCACATCATTGTGTTTGTTATCGCTCATGAATAGTAAGAATCTAGACAGCAGTTGCCCCAACGTGGCATTACATTGCAATATTATGCAGAGCAGGCACAAGCACCCCGTTACACACCAACAATTCATGAATCTCCTACATCAACAACTTTCTAAGAGCTTGGCAAAAGGTGTTGTAGTTTTGGGAAAGGAGGGTGCTTGTGGTGCTCTATTTCAGATAACACTACTGCAATTTGGCTATACCTTTGTTGCAAAGGGTGTTACTGGAGGGTGTGTTGTCGATCTACAGAAAGAGCTGGCTGTCTACAATCGGCTAAAGCCACTACAAGGTCATGGAGTTGCAGTCTGTCTTGGCTCTGTTGACCTCAAGGCACTGGGTCAGACATACTATTACTGGTTTGATGTACGAATCATCTACTTCATGTTATCATCTTATGGTGGCACAGAAGTCAAACCAAACTGGGGCTCGAAAAAGTCTAGAGCAGGCATCATCAACACAGTCACCTCTACTCTGGAAGAGATGCATAACTTAGGGGTGGTTCATGGCGATGTCCGATGGCCAAATGTAGTGCAAGGGGCTAATGGAGAGATCACTGTAATTGACTTTGACAAAGCCGATATTCTTCCAGCAAAGAGTGATATTTCATCTAACAAGAGGAGGAAGCCTTCAGAGGATGAAGGCAGAGAACCTTTGTCAAAGGTAAAGCAGGAGGCGCTTTTTAACCATGTGGCTCGACTGGACTACTGTAGTGCACAGAGTCTTTTAAATGAGCCACTCTAATGCTCATGCTCTAGGTTGGGCTACTTTGGTAGACTCATGTATAAATAAATTTTGTCTTCTGTATCTGTATCAAGTATGAAGCTAGTCTACATAGAATCCTATTAAAAACAGATGTAGTCCTTAGTTGTTCTAATTCTTCTCAAGTTTCTACTAATACATGGCTTCACTTGACTATATTTATGTCTAATCACTAAGTTTATATGACACTGGGTTAGCTACCGGACAGATATTCAAAGTCCTCCCCTAGACACACTCAATGGCTTCTGTATATTCGGAACAGCTTACTGAAGAACTCCTTGTCGGACAACTCCCTCTCTTCTATGATGCCTACTAACAATAAAATTCCAAACATACGACCATAGGAACTAACACAGGTAGTCAAAACAGCTATTGTCCCGGCAATGACATATGCAAGCGCAACCTGGTGGCAGCCCGACACCCATGGAAACAAGACCAAGGCGGATATTCTCGGTAAAACCAAATACGTAA
>RHDR01000080.1:0-70747 GCA_009806295.1 Davidsoniella neocaledoniae | reverse complement strand
TAAGATGAAAATAATATATATATATATATATATTGCCAGCTGGCAGCTTTGAAAGACTAAGTACCTTTTTTTTAAGAACCCCCCCCCCCTGCTATTTGTGCTGAAGTACCAATGTCCGGTGCTGAAGTACAAAGTCCCAAAAAAAAAAAAAGAAAGCAGCTACTTCTACGCTTGGAGAACCCATCTCACTTCTGTAAACACGACCAAGCATCCCATTCACCCATTTTATTTTATTTTACCACTATTCCTTCTTGGCTTCGGTTCGCGAGTTCAACACGGGCGCATGCAGCTTTAATTCCTGCAGGAAATTCTGCCAACTCTGCAAAGCTTGATCGACGACTTCCAGCCTTTGTTTTGCTGCCGCCTAGCGACGTCATCGCCCTTCTTTATTGCCGTAGACCAACTCTCTACTCAGACGACCTTTCAACTCAACAGCTTCTCGACTCGATGCGCACCGGCCTGCTCTAGCAATGCCTCCGCTTCGCCGCTCAAAGCACATGCGATGCTTCTACTGTAACAAGTCCCAAGGCCGTAGCTGGGAGCGTGGCATCACCAAGTTCCACTGCCCCAACTGCGAGGCCACCAACTATCTCGACTCCTCCGGCGACATCACCGATCCACCACTCGAAGATACTCTCGTAGGCTCATCAGCCAGTTTTGCTCGCCCACCGCGAATGGCGTCCATGTCCGTCGAGCCCACAGAGTCCATCTTCTGCAAAACGTGCCTCAAGAACCAGCACCTGTTCACCTCGTCGCTGGCCCAGTATCTCCCGTCCGACCCGACCGATCCCGAATATGCAGAGCTCGAACGCAACTACTATGTGTTCCGTGCCGGACTCGAGAAGCGCTATCCGCAGATCTGTGCCACATGTGAGCCCAAGGTCGCCATGCGCGTGCGCCAGTCTCGGTACACGGCCAAGACGGACTATCTGCGGCGAATGATGGAGCAGAGCCGGGCAAACCGCCATGCACGAAAGGGCATGACCAGCTTGGATGTGCTCCACCGTCTCGGCAAGGCATTATGGTGGGCGGGCGTGCTAGCTCAGCTTACATGGCACATCTCTGTGCTAGAGTCTCTTGCACGACCACTTGCCATGGCCTTTGAAAGCCCAGCTTGGGCTGCCACTTCACTGCGACTTGTGTTCGCCCTTGTGAGGCTACTGCCGCAAAACAGTGATACTCTGAATCTTGGTCTTGTCGCGTCATTGATGGCCATATGGTGGAATCCACGCTTCCCGCAAGTCTTCAGAGGCTTCTCGAAACCCGTCATGGGCCTTGCCTCTTGGTACTCGCTGCAGGCGGCCATTCTGGTAGCCCGTTTTGTCTTTCCACGACTGGATGATATGGAGGTTGGCCGGGGCGATGAAGCGACAGCCCATCTTTGCGCCCACATTGTAGCCACCGGCACTTTTGTCTACGTAAGTTCACTATCTGGGCTACAATCACGAGTTATCAGATCACTAATATCATTATCTAGGCTTCAATAATGTCCCGTAGAGTAGTCAGACTCGATGCGACTCCTCTCTTCGGTGTTGACGATGAGCCCATAGCACCATTTCCCAGTGCGGCACGACTACCACCACCGACTCCAAAACGCGAAACGACGATCGAGCCGGAAATCAAGCGTGAAATGGAGACCAAGTCGCTGTCTTCCATTCTGGACGATATCTTGACTACTTCTCCTCCTCGACCCAGCTCACCTATCAGCCCATCGTCTCTCCGCCGCACCAACTTCAACATGTCGCCTGGAAGCGTTAGCCCCATTTCCAGACAAACCAACTTCTCCAATGTCGGTACCAACAATTATATCCGATCTAGCTATAAGAGCCGTACACCGAAGCGCCTGCAGGCCATCTCGCAGGATGATGATGCCATGGACTGGTCGCCCACACAGCCATCGATCACGCCTGCCCAGAACCCGCCACCGCCAGCCCTGCAGTTTGCACCGAAATCGAACAACCCGTTTGCTCCGACTCAGCCTGTGGCCACTCCCGAACGTGACGGTCCGTTCTGGTACAAACTGCCAGCTGCCTCCAGGCCGCCGGTCCAGCGCTACATTGCTCAGAGAGCAGCTGCCACATCCGCCTCTTCGATTCTAAACCACAGCATAGACGCAAATCACTCGTCGTCTCCCAGGAACGTCTTTGGAGGAGCCATGCCGCCGCAGAGTAAGAATCCGTTTGCCCGCGGTGCTTTTGGACAGGAAGACAATACCGACACGGGTGGCTTTATACGTTCTATGAGTCTCGGTGATGACCCTTCGCAACTGGACAGACACAACAGCCAGCGCAGTAACAGCATATCAGATGGCCAGCAGCCGGTTGTCAGCTTTGCCGACGCGCGTTTCTTTGCACCGCCGTCCAAAAATGACCCGCGTGGTGACTTGGCCAACATGCTAACCCGCAGCTTCTCGCTCGGGCCAGACGAAGACCGCAATGACAACAATCAATCACCCCGCGCTGTTTCCCCAGCAGGAAGCGCAACTAGCTCCATATTCTCGTCGCCACAGCTCATTGCACAACGTGCTGCTGCTACTGCTGCTGCCCAAAATGGACGGCCAGCCAAGTCGCAGAACCCCTTTGCGCTGCAACTTCTCCATTCGCCCATGGCGCTACCTGCGCTTCTTGTCGTGCAGGTTGCCATTCTATGGCTTGTTGCCTTTGCTATCGAAGACGAGTTTGGCCGACTATGCCGTGAAGCTGCGCTGTGCTTGGCTGGTGCCATGGCGGTGTTCCCCGTATGGACGTCGATAACCTCGTTGTTCTCTGACGAATCTAGCACAAGCGTGGGAGGCTCTCAGCATCACCACGGCCACTCTGGGTCGTCCGGCGCTTTCCCCGTGGAACTAGTTCGTACTATAGTCGAAGCGGCAGTGAGTGTTGCCGAACTAGCCGGCGTGGCCTATTTCAGTGCAGCTGTCTGGGTTCGTGATGATAGTGTAGCAGTTGAAGAAGGCGGTAGTATCGTTCTCGCCATGGTTCTTCTACATCACATCTTGGGTGCTTATACTCAACACCAACAAAATCAAAGTCAACAACACAATGGTTCTAAAAGAAATATGAATTTTTCTCATACGAAACTTCAAATCGAGGAATCATATTGATGAGAAGAATATTAGAGAAAGAAAAAACAGAGAGATAGAACGAAAGAAAGAAATGAAAAGAAAGTATCTTGGCAGGAGTGTTAGGTTCACATTAGAGTATTGCTTTGTTTTTCTACATCATTTTTGTTACACATTGCGTCTTTGTATTTTTTGTATATCCGGTATATCTTATTTCGAGTTCTTCAAGGGCTCGAAATAGCATTTGGTTTTTTTGTTTTGCTTTTTTTATTATTAATGATCCGGAGTTTTTTTTTCATTTCTGCTTTTGGGGCATTTTTATGGGCATATCTTTCATACATTATTTTCTTCTTTAAATTCACTTTCCCATCTTGTTATCACAATGACAACATTGTTATTCGTCCATGTTGAACATTTATTGCAAAGTATACTCTACCCTTTTTAAATATCACACTTTTTACCATTCATCTTCAAGTATCAGTCTGCCCATCTCCTTTACTTATGACTATAAGAAAAACATAAGTATACATATACTTAGATATATCATTTTTTTAATTTTAAGCTATCTACAGCCTTTGATCAGTTCTTAATATACTTCTTCAATCCACGAAGTCTCAACTTGGCTTGCTCGAGAACAGCATCTTCTTTGCACACCGCAAACCGCACGTAATCCTCTGCAATATGAGCGTTCTCTGGCGTGTAGAACTCCGTCGGGGGAATTGCCGCCACACCGAGTTCCTGAATCAAGAACCACGCCAGCTTGAAATCCCGAGGCCGCTCGGCTACGTGCGGCGGGAACGAATAGCCTTCGGGTAGCTGGACCTTTGCCATGTTGACCAAGACAAAGTATCCACCCTCAGGCTCAGCGTACGGGAGGCCGAGTTCGTCCCACACGGAGTTGAAGAGATCCTGCTTAGCCTTCATGTCCCTGATGGCAGAGTCCCAGAAGCCTTGCTTTTCAGCCTCTTCGAAACCGACAGCGCATGCCTCCTGAAGCGGTGACACGGACGAGTAGCAGATGCGCGTGTGGGCCGCAGAAACATACTTGATGAGGTTCTCAGGCCGATCAACCAGCCCACTCGCCAACCAGTGGCGTAAAAGTTCTTGCCCGCAGAGCCAACCGTCAAAGTCAGAGCCTCAATTTCGGGAGACAGAGTTGCGATACGCGTGAATGGGACGTAGAATAGACGATCGTAGACCTCGTCTGAGAGAATTATGATGTTGTTCTGCACAGCAAGCTGGCCAATATGTTCCAGCTCCTCTCGCGTGAACACCTTGCCGACGGGGTTGTGCGGTGTGTTGATGACAATCATCTTGGTGCGCGGCGTGATGGCCGCCTGTAGCTGGGAGAAGTCAATGGTCCAGTTACCCGCAGACGAGGTACGCACGGCGCCATCAGCTGGTGGCTGCAAGGGGACGTAACGAATCTTGCCGCCAGCCATCTCGATGTTGCTAATGTATTGATCGAAGAAGGGTTCGAAGACAATGACCTCGTCGCCGGGCTCAATGAAGGCCATGAAGGCACTCAACATGCCCTCGTTGGCACCGGTGGTGATGGTCACCTCCGTATCCGGGTTCAAGACACGACCCCAGAGCGGTGAATAGGCGTCGGCCAGAGCCTTCTTGAGCCGCGGCCGGCCCTTGGTAGGAGAGTACTGGTTGCATTCGACGCGGGTCAGGGCCTGCTGGGCTGCTTCGACGATGAACGGCGGTGGATTGTAGCCGAAGAAGCCCTGGCCCATATTGACGATGGGTTGGTGCGGGGAGGCGGCGGCAGCCTCGTTGATGATAGTCCTATAGTAGCCAGTAGGATGAAGTTAGTCATCCATCACTATCAACCCGATTCCCGGGATATACATTACAAGATCGACAGCTTCTCTTACTTACCAGACATCCTGGCGCTGACCCGAGACACGAGCGGCCGGCTTGAGCTTCTCAGTAGTCGCCATAGTGGTGGAAAACGGACGTGAAGCTATCGATGTATAGGATAAGGGCGGAGTTGTGGTTCCAAACTTGACAGGAAATTGCCGCCGAGCAATAGAAGTTAATGTAGCAGAGGAAACGGCTTTGGCGGTCTGCACGGAAATCATATAAAGAAACAAAGCCCTCGAACCTGGTTGATGTAGAAGACGAGGAAATAAATAAAGATAGAAAAAATCAATGCAAAATCAAGGATAATGCTTTTTTTTTTACAGAGAGTAACAACTATCAGCCCGCAAACGACATTCCGCAACTACCTGCAGATATGACTAACTAGCGAGTAATATGTCTACCAGCTACTACTACTTCCTCTGTGTAACGGCACGGGTAGTTGCCGCTGGCTTATTTCTTACTATCATCATCGAGGAAAAAGATTACAAAAGCTCGAAGAAGCCGAAGGAGGGGCACCTTCCTGTAATGGGCCTGGGAGCGCAAAGCTCCTTCCTTCTCTGTCATGACGATTCTTTCTCCACCAACCCCAATACCCTATTGTTTAGTTTACACCCCAGTGTTCTGCTATGTAAATTTTCGGTACAGATTCACAGCTTAGAACATCGATACACCCTTGGCACCTTTTAGAGCTTATGGCTTGTAAGATTCTACTAAGGCTAGTTATAGTGTTACATGTGTGGCTATGACGCTGTACACACAGTAAATTGCGTGCTTAACCTCCGATAGCGCTATAGAGGGGCAATAACATACTTACATGCTAGGGTTAGCTAGGACATGTGGGGTTAATTGTTCAATAGATTAAATTACTAATTAAATTCGCCACTATTGTGTAAGTGAGCTAGACTGAGCATTACAGATATATGTATTGAATGCGTATAACTAACTAAAATGACCGCCATGAAACTTTTATGAAAGATGTAACAATTAACGACATACTGTACACTACACAAAAACGCTGGGGATAGTTTTTTGGGCCTTTTCTTCACTACTAAACTACAAGTCTTCAAACATATGTAGCATCAAAACTCGACCCGACTACACCATACAGTAGTCCTCAACTCTATTTTCTCTATAACCACGCTTTATGATTCAGGAGTGATTCACTACTACTAGCCATTGACAATGCCATAGACATATCATCCATAAAGGTTTCCGCTGCTACTGAGACCGGTAGAGACTGTACCGAAAAGTACCTTTGGTCAGGTAGTGACCGCATGCGCTTGTCCAGGTCAAAGACACGGTTGTAGCTCATATCAGTCTTATATCCCCGGCCAGAATCTTCGGCCATAGCCAGAATCCACGCGCGAATCATGTACCATTCGACAGAACGCTTTCTGAGTACGCTGGGTCGCTTGTGGAGGGCAGTGGCCACGCGCGAAACCCACATTTCACAGCCAGGCTCTAAAAGGTCGTCGGTTGAGATACTCGTGATGATGCGCTCAAGGTCCTGGGCTTTGGCAAGCGTGCCGATCTTGGCACGGACGACAAGTGCAGAACCAATTCCCAGTGGAATACGGTCTTTTTCGATACGGGGGACATATTCGTCACCGATCTTTGCATAGACAAGATGATAACGGGTGCCCTTTGACACTGGCGTTTCTAGATTTGAACCAACGACCAGGGACCAATGGTATCTGTGTTGTGTGAATTTGTTGTTAGTCAAAGTATGTGAGGCCAAGGCTTGGTTGGTATACGTACTGTGAGAAGGGTTCGCCATGGTTGTGGTGGGGGTGCATTGATAATGCCACATACAGTGGGCGGTCTTTGGCGAAGCGACGGAGCATACTGGGCAAAGCAGAGAAATATCTTGAATTTTTGGTGTATAGATGAAGTAAAGAAAGAGAGAATAGAGCAATATGGTCGTATGATAATAAGAATGGAGGGGCAAAAAAGTTGCGCTGGTTTAACAAAGGGCGAAGCTAGGAGGGGAGTTCCAAAGGGAGCAAGGCCAATGTTACTCGTACGGAGCCTTTAGAACCCAAACACAAGAGATAACAGCAGACAACGCTAAATAAACGGACAGAGAGATAGCTAGTCTTTTTGTTGCGAATCTGTACCACTGGCAAGCTGTGAAACAGAAGTTTGGGCGGAAAGGTCAGTGAAGTAGCGGTAGCGAAGATCGCACTGGATGATAGGCGGATAAAAAGATACTGAGCCAAAAAGAAAAGGCCACGATAATCAATATACTTTGTTGCTCTCGGAATTTAATAAGGATCTGAAGAAAAAGTATTGATACTAGAAGTCAAATGTTAGGGTATTATCATATACTGTTAAGAGCACAAGATAAGATTTGGACTGTATAAGATGATTAATGCTATAATTTCTAGCAGGTAGTAGAGGATAAAGAGGCGGTGATGGAGCTGTGAGAATGAGAAAAACAAGAAGAAGATAATTCAAGGGAAGAAAATAAAGGGCAAAAGCAAAAGGCAAAGATTGAGCAAAAAATGGAAAGAAAAACAAAACAAAAAGAGAAACATCAAACGAGGGAAAGAGCGACACTTCGTGATAGATAACAGAATCCAGAATCGGTAAGATCTAGACCCAAAGATAGGTACTGATAGCAGCCGCAATCGAGCTCACAGCACGGTAGTTACCTTGCCTGAGGATGACGACATGGCAGCCTTTTTTCTTGTCGGAAGAGGAAAGAGAGACTCTTGGGGGAAAAATAATAATATGAAAATGTATGTATAAAGATGATACTAAAAAATGGCCGGCTTCAGACTTCCTATGGCCGACAAGAAAACAACTAAAAATCCTAAAGACTTCAGCTACAAAGCTCGTCTAGCACTAATATACAGATTTATAGATACATCAACAGATAAGCTAACAGATAAACAGATGCAAGCAGTCCTGCTGCGTTGAGGAGAAGGCTTGGCTATTGCTTCTGATCGACGGCTAGACGAATCCCATAACAAACAGAGTAAAAGAGACGACGTAGCTAAGAAGACGCAACAAGAAAAGCGGCAGAAACAACAAACGATAGCTCATAAGAACAAACGCAGCTATCAACAAAGCAGAGCAAAAAAAATAGCCAGCAGGCTGAGTAAGGAGGTCTAATATAGCCAGCCGCTTGCTCCTCTGCAAATCCTAGGCCGTTTTGATGAAGTCGGGCGTCATGTTCATGTCTGATGGCTGTTTATGGGCTAGTGCTTTCCACAACTTAAGGAGAGAAACGGGATAGATGTTTGTTCTCAGATGCTGAGATGTGACGATATGTAGCTATAGGTTATGTCTATGTATGCATGTACATACAGTTTGAGTTCACTAGTAAGTTTCCGTCGTCACTCTATCTTACATAAGACAGACGGTCCTATATTAGTATGTATCTAGTCACTAATATACCACTAAACATACCTGATGAACCTTCAAACAATCGCAAGTAAACGAACTATACCTTATTTCACTAGATAAGCCTATTTCATCAAAATGTCGGGCTGAAAACAGCAGTTAAACCTAGTAAGAACTACCTAGCGAAAAGAAAAAAGAAAACATTCCCTGCAAGAATCTAGAGACGGCACATTCTTCAGGAGAGAAAATGTCTGGCTCCGGCCTCCCTAGCAATAAAACTAGGATATTTTGTTCACTCAAGTCTGGGTTACACTGTTTCTCTCTTAACAATTATGTTTCCCCTAACTATCCCTGGAAACTAAAGAACTTTCTTTTTCAATGACGAAATATAGTTTTCACATTGTTGCTCTAGGGGAACACTATCTTCTGTGTTAATTCTAGGCGTAGGATGGTATACATCATACATCATAATCATAATCGCAGTCGTAAATGGTAAGCGGGCCAAACCCTTCAAGAAATAAACACAAAAACCAAGCCCTATAAAGCCCGACAAATTAATTGCCCTGATCCCTATCATATATCTGTCATAATATACATGTGTTAAATATACCTGACTGTATATATCAAGACATATAAACATCATCAAACTCTATCGAAGTCAGCCTCTAGCCCCAATAAAAATGTCTGTATCTGGAAAGAAATGATTGACCAAAACTATAAACTTTTCGTATAAGTCCATAGCAGGATACACTGTCCTTTCTCTTATGTTGCTATATGCAGACTCATCTTTGTGAGCTAATTTTGGAATGAAGATCGCCAGGATATTAAGAATCTCAAGAGCTATATTCTTGCTGGTGATGCTGCGGATTTGAGGTATATCATCCATTGCAAGTCTTGTGATGTAAGCTTCTGAAACCCAGCTTCTGATGGCAAAAGCATCTGTTGACACATGATCAGTCAGATTAGAGCACCAAAACTCGGAATGATATAGCTGCCAACCCACCCCTCCTAGGCTCCACATTTACACTCATGGCATGTTCCAACTTCTCGATGGCATGAATAGAACTATCCTTGACACCGTAGAGTTTTGTTTTGAAGACAAGTTCTTGCAAATGTCTTAGCACCAATGAAGTGCAGATATCTATCTCGGTATCGGGGAAGGTTGCAGCATACAGGAGATCTAGACACTGAAGCATCATCTGCCGAAACGGCTTAGAGTTCTGCTTTTTTGCGTATTTTTGTATACTCGATGGCCCATTGTGTTTGAAGGTTAGAACATGTTGATTGACCAAATCTTCAACCAAATCTTCCACATTTTGGACAAGATCACTGAATTCCTGTTATCAAAAGGTTAGCAAGACATGCCTATAGAGAAATCCCAAAGCATATACATGAATAAAAGACATGCTCTCCAAGCCTCACTTAGAGTCAATTACTGCTTATGGGGCTGAACAGTTGATATATATGACTGAGAATCATGAACCTGGTCTTTCAATGCCGTATTCTGTTGGAAAATGCTCTCTTGAATCGTGGTTTCTTCAGTCGTGGTTTCATTGTTGGGGTTTTCAGAAGTCAACTGATTGACTTTAATAGTCATTCTTTCCTGTTTGATCATATCCAGCTCTCTACGTAATTCGTCTCGCTTATTCCTATGCCTCTGGCAATCATCCTGTGATGCCTGGTATTTCTCCATCATTTCTTTGGAAGCGATGATGGATTGTTGAATATGCTGTTGTTGTTTGAGTGAAATATCATAAGCAGTTAGAAGAGGCCCATGGTGATGTAGGTCACCATCTTGAGATATCAGAAAAGGCAATCGGTTGCTGAGACCGGATTGATGGACAAGACCGTTATTAGACGGCTCTGGTGTTTTTGCTGGCTTGATTGGTTTTGTTTCTAAATTCTTTGTACAAGATATAGATGATGATTTTGATTTGCCGAAGTTCACATACATGCTAGATGTGGGAGATGGCCGAGGAAGAAAATTAGCTTGATAAAATGGAGACTATGAAACATTTGCATACCTATTTTGTTAGTTTTGGAATCTCTGAAGGCTTGATAATGACGTCTTGGTCAGTTCGATGGGGAGTTGTTTGAGTCTTGGGTAGTGGTTCCTTGGGTGGTGGTGTTGGGGCTCTTGCTGCATAAATTTCAATGTTATCAATAGTTTCAGCAGCATGATTCGATGGAAGCGTCGGCTCTGTTGAAGGTGAGCCATTGCTCTCCGTCAATTTTCCACTAAGATCTGGTATAGTTTGCTGAGACATAATAGAAAGGCTAGACACATCGGATAGGCTTGGGTGATGCAACTCTGCTCTTGGTCCCTATTTCTCGGGCTGATTCCATGCTGTTAGAAGAAGATGACGGTGGTACCTAATTAGGCCTTGGAACCCTTCCATAATTGCTAACAGACTGTTGACGCCTATTTAGCGACTGACTCGCAGACAGTAATGTATTATATCGGGAATGGGCACAAGGTGGTTTATCCGAGTCACAGTTGGTACGGCTCGATGGGTCTTTTGCAGCTCGCAATAAGACTATGAAAGCACTCCTTGAATATCTTCATGTCAGAACTTTCCCACTTAATCAGCATGACGATGGAGATATAGCATATAGGTTGTTGGGTTATGCGTACAACTTTGCTTACTTAATGCTGGAGGTCTAGTACATCGGGCAATGCATCGGTTTGCGAGTCAATGGAACTGCTGAGAATGGAGTTAGAATTCAGACTAGAAGGATGATGGTAGGAAACATCAGCAGTTTCTCATGTCCATCTATAGTTCTATACACATGAGGGAATGCTTTAGGAAGATAGCATACTTACTAACGTAGAGATGGAACACAATATAGATTTTCTGGTAGTGAAATGAATAAGTGAAGGAGAAACGAATATCTAAATATATTCCTTGCTTCTAAGACTGTCCAATATAAACCAAGCAAGTGCAATTGGGACAGATATCCACTAAGTAGATATATTTACATAAGCAAACTTTGGTCATATTATAAACATGTATCTGTATGTATATACAGATAGATACATATATAGACTCCGAGCCAGCGTAGTCGGACCACGTAAATATGCGTGGGACTTTCATTAGGTTTACCACTATCTACGGACATAAAAGCGATGGCGTAAGATTTCGATCAAACCCAACACATGTTCCCTTATACAGTATGAAAGCCACGATAAAGTGCTTGTGATAAAAGATATAGACTCCAGAGTTTATGAAAAAAGAGATATTTTCGGAGAGGAAGGATGTTATTGTTGTGATACGATACTCGTAAGGAGTTTCCCGTTATGGTTAAGTTAAATATACAACAGGCTACAAGGATAAATGCATACAAGTGCAATATTGGTGTTCCTGGTATAGTTTTACTCTGGAAAGTATCTGAAACATAGTAGCTGGTATTCCATCATGTATTTGTAGGATAGTTTTACACATACTCCTTGAGTTGGATCGTGACTAATCATAACTTCCATCTACATCTGGATATTATGTACTATCAATTCTTGAGCTACTGAAAGCATGGACACTTCTCCTTCAGTTGTAGATCTCAAGAAATTGGCAATATGCTCGTTTCTCACGATAACCCTGCATGGCAGTCATCTTCTAGACGCCGCTTCGGTATTCTTAGCTTATCAACATTATGCGTTATTCATTCATTTATCATACTACAGATTGTAAGTTTTCATAATCTCTTAAGTATTTATGCTTATATTTACACTTCATGATACTACTATATGTCACCAAATTTAGACTTGACTAGATTAGGCAACTAACACTGACAACTTGTGTGCACCTTTTTAGGGTATACAACCCTATGGCAGTCATATTTTTTATCTTTTTTAATTTTACGTGGCCATAATCAAACGTCGCGTGTAAAAAATAAACTTGAATTATGTTCAAACGTACTCAGCCGTTACAGTATTATATCGTTGGCCTAGAATAAATAAAAGTAGGATTAGTCAGGGTTCGGGCAATACATTTATATGCAGTTTGTGAGAATATGTAGAAATTCTTACCGTTGTATATCAAAGTGTATGCCGTGCTAGCCGACAAGTATAATGCCTCGATTTTGCAACTTAGTTCATAATACATCTGTCCGTCCTTTCCTTGTCGCTTTGCTAGTTGGCTTTCTGGGATATGCGACACATCCGCCTCTACATGACATAGAATTTGGACGTTGGAGTCACGGCAGATGGGAGCTTTTTCGCTGACACGATCACAGTAGATGTCCATTTTGATCTTGCGAATGCGGCCCTGTGATACGAGTCCTGTCCACACAAAGCTCGTATCATATGGCTTGTTTTCGCTGACTGGATCGTCACGGCAGATAAACCACTCCATTGTGTAAATCTTGTAAGTGCCGTCTAAGCCGCACCAGTGTTTCTTTTCTTCGTATTTGGAGTGTATAGAATCGTCGTACCGTGTTCTCCATTCCGTACCGTAGTGCTTGCGTGCACGGCGGTTGGCTACTTTGATCGTTGTGAACTCCTCAGGTGAACTTAGCGCCAGACCCTTCATCACGGCGCCCTGAACTACAGCCTGCCATGCTTTAGGGGGACGGAGCACCTCGATATTGGAAGGGGTGGCATTTCTGATGCGGTCCTTGAGATAGGTACTGTCGCCGAAACCACCAACCAGCAAGATAGCCCGTGTGGGTACTTGACTAGTGGCTATTTGGCTTTTTATTAGTCCGATAACCTCTAAGACAATTGGCTCAAAGATAGTCTTTAGATCTGAAGCCTTGAGAGCATACTTTCCACGGTTTATGCCCAAGGAGGCATCGTTGGGCATTCCAGGAACTCGTACAGTGTATGTCTCATTCGGTTTGGCATTCATTGAAAACTTTCGTTTGATCTAAAGAAGTAAAAGAGTTAGCTGACAATTCTCAAATCAACTAGAATCACCGTCGTGGGAGTGCCCAACTGAAAGTTGGATAGAGATATCAGACAGAGTTCCGCTCCCTGTTCATCTTTCTCTATCGTATTTTGTCACACAACGGAAGAACATACCGTAGTTTCGAATTGTCCCATAGCCTCAGCCATGACATCATCATCAAAGGAAGGGTTGGAGCCGAGTTTAGCACGTAAGAATTTCTCAAACCGCATGTTCAAAAAGGATGAACCACAGAGAGCACCAGAGCCCGGAGCAGCCTCCTGGACTTCTACGATAGGATGCAGTTTGGTGATGGTATACGTAATGATATCGACAGTACCACCTCCGGCGTCGACGACCACAATAGTATCGTTGACTTTGAGTCCATGTGGATCGATGCCATGGAGGGCATAGATAGCCGCAGCTTCTGGCTCTGAGATTAGGTGAATAGGCGCCTTGCCACGGGCGAGACTCAATCCCTTGAGACACGCTTGTCTCGTCCGATCCTTAGCGAGATCACTCCAGATCGCTGGCACGGTGACTACAAACTCCAAAGGAGTACTTTCGAGAACGCCAGATCCCAAGCGTTCTTGTAATGTGTACCGCAGATGGCCATCGAGAGATGCGATATAGTCAGCCACCAGAGTATCGGCGTCACGGCCAGATCTGTTCTTGTTCCACATGCTAGTGTCTACAGAAGATATCGACGAGTCAAGATCACTATAAGGTTGGCGATGTTAGTATCAAAGAGCATGATATGATATCTTTGATGTAATGTTGTAAGGAAGACTACTACACTCACAGTTTGAACCACTTAACAGTCTCATTATCCGGAGCATCTTGGGGCACTATGAACCCCCATTCTTTTTGGCGGTTGTTGTATCGCAACACTGTTGGCACCTTATCTGAAATTTCGCCTTCATGGTCTGTAAGTGAGCATGGCCAGGAAGTAATTGTAGTGCGGCGATCCGCACGCATAGTCTCGGCCCATGCTACACCGGAATATGTTGTGCCAAAATCGATACCGATGATGATCTTGCGCTCACTGATTTTGAGCTTGTCGAAATCCATGATGAGCAGAGTAGTCAGCCGTATTGGCGAAGATGCTTTAGTTATTGTTGGTGTGTATGTAGGGATATATAATACTATTTTCAGATAGAAAACGGCGGGTGTGGGTTTGGGTAAGATAAATTAGGACAAGCAGGACGTGCTGAATTATAATACGCCAGGCTGTGATGATTGAAAGATCACATGAAGATAACTGCTCGAACCGTCTCCAGACACTAAAGCAAAGCTGGAGGCGTAGACGTCCGGGACAAAAAGTGGAAGGGCAGAGCTGGGCGATACACAGAACCGTTGTGGCTTAGGCTCCCAATCAGGACAGAGCAGATCTATCTAGTTGTATCAGCCTGTGGCCAGAGGTCATGCTGTAATGCTTGTAATACTTGCATGGGTACCAAAGTCGGGCGGGGACGGCAAGAAAGTGGCTGTTGGGCTGTCTGGTGTGATGGGCTGTGATTGGGCTCTGTTCGGGCGATCTAGACGATGCTGCCTTCCAGTAGGTTGGTTACAGCGGCCACATGAACTGGCTGTAGGCTAAAGAAAATACTTTAGAGGGTAGAGCCAACGGTAGCCGTACCTTGTATGTAGGCTGTATTGCAACAGTTTATCATCGTAGCCCGGTGGGAAGAACGCTAATGGAGGCTGTAAGATATAAACTTACCGTCTAGTGAATATGGCTCTCATCTTAGCAGACTTTGTTTTGTTTCATCTTCTGGCGAGGCTGAAGTTGTTTGTTATATTTAGTTAGTGTTATAGTGTGTATTATATGTATGTACAAATATAGACGTACTAGTAGATGAATAATGCGGGAAAATAAATAAACTAGCGAAAAAAGCACTATTCTACGTATCTGTAAATACGCCCCGCTAATATTTGCCGGACATTAAAACAGTACTTTCTAAAGTGACATTGTATCCTACCCCAATATTGCAATTGTAACTATCCTTGTAGCCCATTATATAACCATAACGGGAAACTCTCTGTCGGTATCATATCATAACAAAACAACATATCTCTCCGCATTTCTTTCTTCTTTTCATGAGCTCTAGCGCCTTTATCTTCTCTCGCAAACAAGAAACTGACATAAATTCTGGTTATCGTAGCTTGCATACTGTGTATGAGTACATGTGTTAGCTCTTAATTGGGCTTTAAAGTCTCACCCCACCGTTGTTCCGTGGTAAGCCTGATCAAAACCCCATGTATATAGCTATTTGTTTGGTCCGACTTCGTTGGCTCGGCGTCTACAGATACATCTTAAAACTACTTATCAACTAACCAACCCATCAGATTCATAACTACATAGCAAGTACGTGTCCCAGCTCCACTTACCCTGACTTAGTTGACGTTGGGTAGTCGGCAAACCTATTCTCAGAAGCACGGAAGGTCTTCGCCTACTTTAGATTCAGAGACTCTTTTCTCCTTGACCAATTCGTGTCACTTCCACAATATAGATTTTGTGTCCCATTTCTACGTTAGTAAGTATAATATCTGCATACATCGTTCTTTCATGTGTATAGAACTTCGGATAGACATTCAAAACAGCTGATGTTACCTATCATCTTGTTTCCAGCCTAAATCCTAAATCCATTCACAGAAGTTATATTGGGTTTAACTCATTAAACCAATGCCTTACCCTTTAGAATTAAGCATACAAAGTTGTACGCAACACCCAACCATTTCTATGTCACATCTCTATTGCGATACTTGCAAAATTAAAAACTTCTGGCATGCAAATACTAAAGGATATCTTTTATAGTCTTGTGATGCAATTTCCAAAAGACCCATTGAGTCGCAGTTGGCAAGACTCGAATAAACCACCTTCTGCTCATTCTCAACATAGCTACCCACCGTCTTCGAGTCGGCATAGTCGTCAACAGTCTGATAGCAACCATAGAAGGCTACGTTCGGTACCACCATCGCCTTCTTCTAACAGAATGGAATTAGCCCGAGAAATGGCAACCAAGAGACGTGTTGCGTCACCCGACCTAGACGAGCCTATGCCTGATGCTTCTAGTCCTTCTATTGTGCGTCGCCAAACTACATCAGATATCGGTGAAAACTCAATGGAGACCGATGTTTTACCTTCAACACAATCGATGCTATCATTGAGCCATACTGCCGATACCTCCACCAACGTTGAAACAGAGGGAGTAAAAGCCCCAACACCACCACCCAAGGAACCGTTCTCCAAAACTCAAACAACTACTCATCGAACAGATCTGGAGGACATTGTCAAGTCTTCACCAGGCCCTAAAATACAGGCACAGGTACAAAAGCCTTTCATAATCTTCATTGTATCAAGCTAATTATTCTTTTTGTTCAGCAATCACTCATGAGTGCCATGCATTCTGACCTAGATAATTCAAAGTCATCATCTAGGTCTTATGTAGAGAGCAAATCAATCAAGACAACAGACATACTAGAGCCCTCTTGTACTGGTTCCATACATCAATCAAGTCTCAGTGACCGATTATCTTCTACAATATCTCAATATGACGGCCTACGTCACAACGGGCCTCTTTTAGGTGCTTATGATACTTCACTGAAACAACAACAGCAAATTCAACAATCCATCATTGCTTCCAACGAAATGATGCAGAAATACCAATCATTGAAAGATGATTTTCAACGGGTCAAGCATGAACGAGATGAATTACGTAGAGAGCTGGACGCCATCAAACAGGATATCATGACTGTTAATGCCGATACCCTCAACAACGAAAGCGCAACTCATGAGAGTATTCTACTAGAGAATAAGGCGTTGAGAGACCAGGTTCGGGATGCTCAGTCACACATATTTAGTCTTCAGCCCTACACAAAGCAACTCACTCCAACCGAGGCTAAGAAGGTATGTCTATTATTCATGTACATACATTTGGGATTTCTCTATAGGCATGTCTTTCTAACCTTTTGATAACAGGAATTCAGTGATCTTGTCCAAAATGTGGAAGATTTGGTTGAAGATTTGGTCAATCAACATGTTCTAACCTTCAAACACAATGGGCCATCGAGTATACAAAAATATGCAAAAAAGCAGAACTCTAAGCCGTTTCGGCAGATGATGCTTCAGTGTCCAGATCTCCTGTATGCTGCAACCTTCCCCGATACCGAGATAGATATCTGCACTTCATTGGTGCTGCGATGTCTAAAAGAACGAATCTTTGAAAAAAAATTCTATGATATCAGGGATAATTCTATCCATGCTATTGAGACATTGGAATATGCCATGAGTGTGAATGTTAAGCCTAAGAGAGGTGGGTTGGCAGTTTTATCATTCCGAGTTTTGGCTTTCTAATCTGACTAATCATGTGTCAACAGATACTTTTGCCATCAGAAGCTGGGTTTCAGAAGCTTACATCACAAGACTTGCAATGGATGATATGCCTCACATCCGCAGCATCACCAGCAAGAATATAGCTCTTGAGATTCTTAATATCCTGGCGATGTTCATTCCGAGATCAGCCCAGGAAGATGGGTCTGTCTACCATGCTATAAGAGGCAGCATTGTGTATCCCGCTATGAACTTGTATGAAAAGTTTATAGTTTCAGTTGATCACTTCTTTCTAGACATGGAAATCTTTGTTCGTCTGAAGAGTCCTGCACGTGAAAACGTTTTGGAAAATTCGTACGAACACGTGCTTGACAACTTCTACAAAGATCTAGCAAACCTAGACTGTAGTGATATCATAGACAGTGGCCGCAAGATCGTTGATGCCAAGATCAGGAAAAAATACACAACTAACGAGATAATGCACAATATGAAGCCGGTTTGCTCAGTTGTGCCTTCATTGTGTATCCGCAAAGTGGGAAGAACCGAAGCTGTCTCTGAAAGAGTCAATATCACTAGGCAGAGGACATTGGCGACTTGGGGGTCTGATGCTGATGTCATTGCCTTTAGGGAATCCGATAATTTGTTTATGCAGACTATTTTACATACAAAGCTAGAGCATAGCAGGGGATTTGGTGCTAGAATGATAGGAGTGAGCTACTAGGAACAGGGCATCTACATTATACTTGGAATATATCTAGATAAGTGATTATATTACATATTACATACTACATACTACATACATATGTCTCAATAACTACATGTGCAGATATACAGATACATATGCATGTACATATGTACATACCTTCAACTACAAATACATACGCACAAATGTACAAATGCGATTATAAAGCAATACCGGGCGTAGTGTCCAAAGACCAAGGATGCGGAGACAGCGTTACATGCATGATAGCGAGAGAATGATCCTAAAATGTCTCCGTATAGGACTAACCCATGTCAGTGCCTTGGTACTTAGGCTACAAAACAAAGCCCCCTTCATTAGTCTCCGTGAGTTTCGCACAGTGGCGATGATGAGCTAGACCAACTATCTATAATCAGGCTCTGGATCAGCTGGAGAAAGCCGAGAGAAAGGATGTCATTTAGTAGGCTCTAACTATGTTGGTGCAGGCTGACTGGTAAGCCTCAAAGCAGACGGAAGAAAACAACGCCATATCGAAGGGGGGGAAAGGATCTATAGTCGGGCAACAGATTCTAAGAAGGGTAGATTATGTATTATGGAGGACTACACTCTATGTTTTGTGGGCGTTGTGTGGAATGTTTCTAGCCGCTACGATTCAGGCCGTTACAACACGAAAAATAGGACATTAATCCTAGCAATACCAACGGCTGGACAAAGGCGGTAATAAAAATGGCGGTAGTGGTGACGATTGGTTCTTTCTATCTGGCAGGGCAATAACGCAGAATAGGAAATAAGAATAGATACAGATATAAATATGTATATCGGAGAATCAAGAAAATATAACATTAACTTGGCCAGCTTAGTCACGCGCTTTCGGAGACAAAGAAGATAGAAAGACACAAGAGAAAGAAGGGAAAAAAACAATAAGAAAAAAAGTAGCCCAGAATCAGCCAGTCTATCCATCTCATTGAATCGAGCGTTTCTGTCAGTGTTATTCTTTCTATTTTCTCTTCTGTCCATCCTGGCCAAAGTCTATATTCTATTCCGCCGTAATCCCTTCGCTTTGCAATTTGGTCAGAGTTGCAAAGAAATATCTCGGTTACGCAACCTAGCTATACAGATAGTTCTTGGATTACTATCAACCGTTGCAAACCCTTCCAGTGATACATTTGTATGCACAAATTGAACAGTTGTACTATTTCTGCAGGACAATCCAGTGTTTCTAAACAGCTTCTGTATACTTGGAATCGCCCTACCATTGGCCTCGGTAAGTCAACTATGATCTGAATCTGCATGTTGATTCTGGTTCCGTCTTTCACTCTTCTCCTCACTACCAACTCTCTCTTTGCCATCCATAAACAAGGCTGCCTGCTTTCTGTGCCTAAGAATCTGCCACCAAGAGCCAATAAGTCGGCAAGCCAACCAGACTATTTACACCCTATCATACCACCTCCAACTCTACTTTTGGTGGGCATGGCTCTCAACACGGCACCGTCGCCTCTTTCTCCATAACTTTTGCATAACCCAACCACACTTACTACTATACTATACTACGCTATTTGAGGCCAAAGATGTTTAGCTCGTCACGTAAACAGTGGAATTTGCTGGGTAATCCCTTCAGGGCGACTGTCGAATCTGAATCTGAAGACTCGGATCGTCATCAAGAGCAAGATTCGGACTATGAAGATTCAGACTTTGACTCTCCAATTCTTGGGCAAGAGTGGCAGCCCTTGCCAGATTCAGATGGCAACGATGCTTCTACAAGCAAGCCTCCATCTCCATCGCGCTTGCCTATGCCCTCCACCTTGAAGAACCAAAACCCGATAGACACCATCTCTGCCAAGAATGACGGCGTATTCTTATCCTCGCCATCATCGTCAGATCCAGCTACTAACTCGGATACGATGTTCCCTAGACCTTCCAGCCAGCTCTCCTTCGTTTTTCCCCAGTTAGTACACAACGCGCCAAGTCCAACGGATACGAGTAATAGCAACCCTAGTAGCAGTAACAACAACGCCGAGAGTCGCACTGATTTCCAGAGTTCCTTTGCTACCACTCAGCCCGTAAACCTCGAGAGGTTAGATACTGCAAGTATCACATCAGGTTCTTCTGATCAGCAGGTTGTTTACACACCTCCGGATTATGACTCTGACTTCGACCCTCCGCCCTTTGTCAAAGAAGTCAAACCAAAGTCTGTGAAGCGGTCTAGCACTATTAACCCAACTGTTCAAGAGTTGAAGAACTTGGGTGAAAAGGCAAAGCTCAATACCGGATCAGATATTCCTGTGGCACCAATCAAGCCTTCGTCGATACTGGAGTTAAACAATTCATTCGCTGCAATACTTGCCAAGAACGCTGAACAGGGTGTCGATGTGCCAGTAAAGCCTGAACAACAGGAACAGCAACGACAAGATCTTCGGCGTAAAGAAGAAGTAGATCTACATCTACAGTGCCAAGAGAAGTTACGGCGTCAGCAGGAGCTACAAATGCAACAGTTACAGCAACAGCTTGAACAGCAATTTCAGGAAAAGCTTCAGTATATGCAACAGCAGCAACTTCAGATACAACGTGATCAAGTAGCTCAAGTAGAACAAAATTTCCAACTCAAACTTGAACAACTTCGAAAGCAGCAAGAACAGGAGTCCCAACAGCAACGAAAACGGCATCAAGAGCAACTGGAACATGAACGTCAACGTCAGCAGAAATTACACCAGGAGCAACTAGAAAAGGAACTTCAGCGCCAACAGAAACAGCAGCGAGAGAAGCAAGAACGAGAACAGGAACAGGAACGCCAACGCCAAGAGAAACGACAGAAGGAAGAGGAACTTGAACTACAGAAGAAGCGTCGAGAACAAGAAAAGCGCGAGCAAGAAGAGGAACGTAAACGCCAGAAGAAGCAACAGCAGGAACAAGAAGAAGAACGCCAGCGCCTGAAGAAACAGCAGAGTACCCCCAACATGTACTACAAGCCACTTAACGCATCCCTTCTGGATATAGACTTCACTGGGTCTACAGAGCCGGCGAAGCCTACAAAGCCAGTTCATAATATGGTATCTATCCAAACACAGCAGCATCAATCCCTCAAGGCAGCCATCCAGAAGCTCAAACAAGATAAAGAAAAACAGTCTGGTCCACGTCACTCGCCTCGGAACAGCAATTCCAGCAACGGCTATGATAGCCATAGTTTCTACCAGGGACTGAGGACCAACTCTATACGTCGGAATCCGACTCATGGTAATGTATTAGCTCCGGAGGTACCTCAGAAGCGGCTTTCACTCAGGGGTGGATATGCTCCTCCGTCGGCTTCAATTTTCAATTTTGATTTTGATATTGAGCCTCCGGCGCCTAGTTCTTTGAAAACCCCTAGCCTGCCGCCCACAACAGATATCAGCAATAGAAAGCTATCCATGCTGAGCAACGATGACCAGATGGGCATCCACTCTATAATGGAACTGCCACATGATATTGGGTAAGTACTGTGATCTCTACATGTACTAAAATAATGCCTAATTATGCCTAACCCGACCATTTGACTATAAACTAACGATATCTAGACTTGGTACGACGTACACCATGCGTCCCGAGAAGGATAAATGTTCCATCACCCGACAACGCAAAGCCGTCGTTCCCGGCGACTTCAAAGACTGCATTGTGTGCTGGGAAAGCAAGGACTGGCGCACCTTTCCGCTATATTCGTTCACAAACTGTGATCACGCGCCAGGCGTGTGTTCTGACTGTATCCGATCGTCCATCAAGGCGCAACTTGAGGACAAGCAATGGAAGGATCTCCAGTGCCCCGAGTGCAAGGCTCAACTGGCCTACACTGATGTCGAGGGCCATGCCGATGATAGTACAAAGCAGCGGTACCAGAACTTCTCTATCCGCGAAGCCATGAGTGAAGCATCCAACTTTGTCTGGTGCAGTGGTGGCTGTGATTTTGGCCAGATTCACGAGGGTGGCGCTGAGCAGCCCATCGTGACATGCTTCACGTGTAGCTCACGCACCTGCTTTGTCCACCGTGAGCCCTGGCACAAGACCCTAACGTGTGTGGAATATGATTCTCTACGCGCTGACCCTGAGAACTTCAAGAGCGCCATGCAGTTAGCCAACGAAGAGGCTGCCCGAGAACGCGCTGCGGAGCTAGAACGGCAGAGAATAGCCGCTATAGAGCTTGAGGAGGCTGAGCGCCAGCGGTTGCAAGAGTTAGCACGCAAAGAAGAAGAGGATCGACGTAAGGCCGAAGCAGAGGCCGAAGCGACACGCAAGTTGGCGCTGCAGCGCAAGTTAGAAGAGAAAAAAACGCAGCATACGATCAAGAAGACGACTAAAAAATGCCCCAAGTGCAACGTGCCGATCGAAAAGAACGAAGGATGGTGAGTTATTTGCCTATCTTCTCTCTTCGGTCTGTCTGCTCGAGGACACTGATAGCTAACTTGTTTTTTTCATGACAGTTCCCATATGACCTGTAAGTTTTCAACTAATCTTCACCACTGCTTCTCCTCCCTCTACCTACCGCTATGTTCTCTCTCCGAAGCCATGATCCTATATACCGGCCACAGTAGCCGTGACGTGAAACTTGAATATTGAAACAATACGACGCCCCAACTTAGGCCGTGAATGCAGATTTGAGTTCTGCTGGAAGTGCCTGGGTACTTGGTCCAAGAATCACCAATGCACTTCCTAATAAAACTCGAAAGACGAAGCCGTCAAATGGGCCAACGAGACCGGAAGTTAGTGATGTAGCAGCCTGTCGCAGTCCGGCTTAGCTCTGGCAAGTGCTGTTTGTCGTACACACAGCGTCCTAGCTGCGATATCACCCCTTTCTATCTCTAGCAGGAATATCCCTCAGTTGTTCTTTGTTTTTTTTTGTACTGGATCACCAAACACTAAACGAGGGATGGAAAACTTCAAAGGTCTCCATTCACTAACGTCTAATGTCACCTGGCGCGCTTCTTGCGGTGCCTTGCTTGACTATATTCTGCGCATATCTTTACAGGCTTCAAATGCAAGCACCAATACTGCTGGGAGTGTTCTGCCGACCACCAGGTCATCATGAACTCAGACAACTCGGCACATAACCCAGACTGCCGATTTCACCCCAACAACATGAACGTCGGTGACGCCAAGTACTGATCGACTTATGACGGCGGTGTCTTTTCATTGGTTAAGGGTTTGTTTATGGGTTTAGAAGGGATATGATGTAGATGCTGATAATTTTCAAGGGGACTATCTTGGGTGTGTATGTATATGTATATATATATATGTTTTTGGGAACTGATTATTTACGATATAACGAGAGTTTGATTTCAGTACATATCTTGTACTCAATTTATTTGATGATGGCATGATCATATAAGCACTGTCCTACTATCATGTGTTACTATGTCTCACTGCTCATACTACTAACAAAGTTCTCTATCCACCAACTACCATCACTGGTTTCTATCAGCACCGTATTGGCCACCTCCTTCCTGTCCGGAGTATCTGTTTCCCGACTCCACGTCTGCCCAGATGTCCGACTGTTGGGTTGGCATGATCAAGCGATGGCCGGCTCCTGACGGCTCTATAGCCTGTTCTCCCTCATCGTCATGATCTTCGCTACTGACAGCATGGCGCTTTTTCCATCGAGGCACGACTGACTGAGAGGTACCCTGTGATCCAAAATTGAGATCACGCTGTTGTTGTTCATTGGCGCCATTGTCATCATCATCTTCTTCGCCGACAGTAGGTAACAGCGTTCTGCTTAGTAGGGGCTCTCTTTCACGCTCATTTCCATCCGTCAGGGCATTCTCATGGCTATCTGGATCTACCTCGCTGACATATCCGCTCCACAACCTCCCATTATCAGTGCCACCCGCTGGCCGTTTAGTATTCTGGTCGTCTCCAGTTGCCAATGCGCGCAAGCGGAAGAACAAGATATCGAGCTGTAGCAGGGCTGACAGGATAGTGATGACACCGGCGGACCGAGCAGTAGCATCGTTGCGTGCCGTCCACGGTTCGCTACACGATTGCTGATAGCCAAAGAGTCGTACACAGTGCATGGGATCTGGGGTTTTTCCACCACTGGTTGTGTCCCATGGCCAAGCGCGGTCTTTGACTGTGCGGAAACCACAGCATTTGAGCGAGTCTTGTATGCGCTGGACGGCGGGACCGTCATGGTTCTTGAATAGACGTTGCCATTCTTCCGGCATGGAGCAGGAAGACGATGTTGGTACGTCGAAGAGAAGGGTGGCCAGAATCGTGGAGAGAACGAGGTGCACGGTTGGAGAGGCAATCAGAGAGGTGTAGAAGATGGAGGGGATACTGGATAGAATGTATGGGAAGATCAAGGTAAATACCGGGCCTAGGAAAGTCAGGATCAGAGACAGTAGAGCTAGTATTTGGGTATGAGACGGTATTGAGAGGGGACGGGATGGAAAATAAGCGGCTCTAAAAATGGGTGGTCAGAAAACGTAATTGTGAAAATGATATGGTATTCTCCAACTCACGCCGACAGTGCTATCAGAAGCACAGTGGCCTGGTGATTATTACGCGTTAGTAGGGTTGATTTCGCAGGTGGGGTCAAGACGCTATGCCATCACTTACAATGCCATAGAAAATAAAAGTGAATCTCGTCGTTACCATATTGCAATGATAATTAGCAGCACAGGAAAGGAAATATTGAATATTATGGGAAAGAGAAAACACAAAAATAGAGAAAAAAAATCGTCACATGAAACCTTTTAGGCTTTCTCTTTGACTTATGCTCAAAGAAACAAGAAAAAAGAAAACAATCTTGTTTTTTTCTTACTCAAAGATATCTGATCCGCAAGCCTGGCCTGGCTCAGCCTGACAAAACATTTCAATATTCTAATAAATATGTAACTATCCATTAGTTGGTCTGACTCGCGCCGGTTCTGGTCATGCAAGTCATGCAAGAGGCCGGCCAAAGTGTAATGTTGCACTGGGCGTCTAAGTCTGACTAGGGTCTGTAACCCTTGTCATGATGTCAGCGTTGGCTCCAAGATGTGACAAGATGGCTGCACCCCCGCTTCATAACCAGTAAGAGCCTGAGGTAAACTTTGTCACAACTAAGGAAAGGGAAAAGAAGGTAAAGCAAAAGGAACTTGAAACCGCAAGGAAAAAAGATTAAACACTGAAAAATGCGCCGTAGGTCAACTAAAGACACAATATTTAGCTAAAATCTTTACAATACATGTACTACTAAAACAGTCTCATTCACCTACGTCAACATTGGATGTAACTATTCAGGTAGTAAATTGGAAGATAATTAGTATTATTATTCATGTAGACTCACCGGCACTAGAATAGGAGTTAAGAAAATATATTTCAATGAAAAGGGAAAGCATTTACTAAAGTCTGATTATGGTGTGATATAACTTGATAATTTTGTCGAGTAGTAAGGTAAAAGGAGCAGAATATTCTGCCAAATAGTTTGAGGTTGATGAGATGCTATCATCCTCCTAAACGAATTACACACAAGGTAAAGTTTAGCAGATAATGGAGACATAATACACTCTGTATCGTGCAATTAGCGAATACTTTGATATAATTAGTAGGGGTTGAGAAGTACAGTGATATATATTCATGCTTTAATATTATACGTGTTTGGTTTGTAATTTAATTCAAGAGCCCGCAAGGATTTGTAAACGGGTTGATGGTAAGAGCTAATTTGCTTTCAAGTTTGAGTAACTGCTTATGGAACAATAGAATTGTAATACCTACTGTCATTGATGGATGGCGCAGTAACAAGTATATTAGTATCTTCAGATAACACCATTTGTAGCTTCAGTATTGGGAACAGACTAGATAACTAGTAGTAATTAGTGAATGGTATGAAGATTATATATATATGTATCTTCCCTATTGAATTTGTCATTATGATAGAGAAGAGAGAACAAAGTACTTGGATTTGATGCAAGATACGAACATGTATAATGTGACACATAGAGAAAGGTATATGAGTCTAATGTCTGGTCAATGACATACTACAATTCCCTAATTAGTCCATCTATTCACATTATACAAGGAACTGATGATTCTGTGCAATGCTATCTTTCGTGAATCTTTCTATCATATCCATATACAAGCTGATACTTACAGGTAGACTGAAGTGTATAATAAAAATCAGTGAAGCCATTTAGAGCTCCGTAAACATACCGGTCTTCACAATGATTCAAATTCACACAAAAAAAAAGACATTTGTTGCATTCTTAAGTAGATGGTTTGTTGTTACGCCACCATCTCCTTATTCCAATTATTGATTTGTATTTGGTACTTTAATCACCTAAAGAATCAGATCAATCTCTTATAGCAGACCTCGTGTATACGACCCATAGAAAAACCGCGAAATAGTTAAGTTATCTTGTTTGATAACTGTATACAAGAAGCCCACTCGCCAGACGAAATTAGAAACCATGTGCAGATACACTACACAGGTGTGAAAAGTTGTAGATACTAAGCCGAACATGGAATAAGCAAACGTCAACCCTATAAAGACATTAAAGAGAAGATCGTAAGAAGACAAGAAAAAAAAGAGCCCCCTCCATGAACCTAATTTAGGTCACATTTGAGAACTATGATAGTATGAGATAGATGGTAAAAAAAGGAAATCGTGTCGTTTAATAATAATGGTAGAGAAAGATAGCCCATGTCTGCAAACAAATAAAGAATGCTTCAAGGCCGATGCAATATGTAGTAGAAAAGAGGATAGTAATGGGAAAAGATGTAGAAAGAAAACCAGTGAGGTCCCAATGAAAAAGATAAAAAAAAAAGAAAAATAGGAGAGCCATGTCCATAAGATGCATGAGACCACTGAACCTGACTGCGCCAATGTGTCCGAAGATATGTAACACGCCGAAAGAAATCAAAGCCGGGGGGAGAATAAGACACTACCGAGAAGAGAAACGGAAAAGAATAAGAGAAAGATAGGCGCAAGAGGAGCTCAAGTGTGACACCAAGTCAGCATCCTAACAAGCTATTCCTATCAAGAGATCTCTAGAAGAAAACAGTGAATGAAATGGTTTCGCAGAGGAAGAACGCCCGTCAATATATTCCAGCCGGCAAAGAGATCTACTCTTGGCGAGGCACATTTTGACGCTGACCGCCGGGGAGCGCCGCCACGACCGCCTCTGCCAGCACCACCACGGCCACCACGGCCGCCATTACCGCGGAAAAATCCGCCTCTACCACGCCATTCACCGCCACCACGACCACGGCCGCGGTACGAGTCATTGTACTGGTTGCCGTTCTTGCGCTGGACCTGGTGGAAACCATCGCTCGCCTCAGCTTCCTGAGCCTGAAAAAAGTTAAGTTAGTTCATATTGCCCATAAATTAGCACTTTTGAGGGCATATAGTACTTACATTATCATCACCCCACGTCTTCTTGTAGGAATGAGCGTTGGAGTGCTTGGGTCTGTGGGGGTGGGATTGGGTAGGCTTAGGGGCGTGGGCAGGCTTGTCAGCAACGGTTGACAGAGGCTTCTGGGCCTCAGTGGGAGCCTCAACGATAGGTTGGACAGCCTCAGTAGCAACAGGCTGTGCCTCTTCTACAGCAGAGGAAGTTTGCGCATCCTCGTGCTTGATCTTCACCCAGCCTTGAGCTGGGCTAGAAGGGGTCGCCTCGGTCGTAGCAACGGGAGCGGGAGCGGGAGTAGCCTCCGCTGCAGGCACAGGCTCGGCCTCAACCTCGGCAGGAGGGGTGACTTCGGGAAGCTGGGAAGACTCGGTGGCCTCCTCAACAGCGGCATCAGCAGAAGCAGCGGGGGCAGCCTCAGTCTCCTCCTCAGCAACATCGTAGGGGAAGCGGTAGGCTTCAGCAGCTGACTTTACCTGGGCGTCTATTGGTAGGGGTCAGTCAATATATTCGGTTCTTTGTATTGAATGCAAGGGAAGTATGTGCTATATGCAGTGATGCAAGGAAACTTACAGGTCGTCTGCAGGGGCTCACCCTGAACACTAACAGTGGCGTCCTCAGAACCATCGACGAGCTTCAGCATGGTAGCAACAGCGGCCTCATCACCACTGTAAACTTGGAGCAAAACACCCTCTAGAGCACGGTTCTCGTCGAGATTTTGGTCAGCCTCCTCGGCACGGCGAGCAGCAGCAAGACGTAGGAACTGAGCAACAGCAAGTAGAGTATCGTGAATAGCCACACGCTTCTCTTCTGAAGCCTTGGCTAGAGCCTCAGCAACCGCCTCATCCTTGGCCTTGTAAGACTCGTTGAGGATCTCCTCCTTGAGCTTGGTCTGGGCGGCTAGGGCACGCTGGCGGATCTCAGAATCAATCTTGTGATACTGAACCAGTTGCTCTTCCCAGAGAGCAACTTGAGCATGCTGACCGGGAAGCTTGAGAATTTGCTCCTTCTGATCCTTGTTGATGATACGGGAAGCCACGAGATCATCTAGAGACTTGTCAGGGTTTTGAGACACGATAGACTCGGCTTTGGAAGCATTAGACTATTAATGGCATTATGTGTTAATACATTGGGATGGGCGAACATCGACAGGAATGTGTTGTGTTGTGGGAATGGCTTACGATCTTCTTGTTGACATTGCGGATGTTCCTGGAAGGAGAGCTTGTTAGTGGGGTGTTTTGACCATGAATTGAATCAAGTGAGCGAGACATGGGGAGCAAAGAGGGGGAGTTCCTTACTTCTGCAGCTCCTTGAAGATGGGGTGGTCGAAGTTCTGTAGGCTGCCATCGTCGGGAGTTGAAGAATCCGCAACGACTGAATTAGAGGGAGCAGGCGAGTCGGTGCGGATGATAGCCTTGGCCACGTTCTTGGGGGCAGCAGTACCAGCCATATTGGTGTGTTTATATGTGGTTTAAGAAAGAATAGCAATGAGAGAGGAATCCGGCAGAGATGCTGGAATTGAAGCTTGAGGACTAAAGCTCAAGAATCCCAGATCGTGTGCAAATATTCGGACTACGAAATGGGCGGATGGAAGGCCGGCTCGCTTCGGGACGGGTTGGAAGGCTGAAAGAGGAGGAGAGGGGCGGAAAGAAAGCTAAGTTGGAGGTTGTCACAGGGGTTTCTGTGGCGAAAAGCAGCAAGAATGGAATTCGATATCAAGCAAAACAAGAATATTTGAGATGCGGAAGATGGAAAAGGCAAAAATTGAATGGGAAAGAGTTAAAAAAGAAGAAGAAGAAGAAGAAAAAGAAGAAGAAAGGCTGACAAAATAGCAAAGCGGAGGAAAGGTAAATAAAGGAAGAGCAAAAAAAGCAAACGGGCAAGGCAACGAAACAAGGAGAGCACTATTTTGGAAGGAAGTCCAGTCCAGTTATTTATTGCTGGTCACGGCCAATGTTGCGACTGCAACGGCAACTACCTCAACTGACGGCAGCCAGCGTCCTAACGATATGGTGCGGGCTACTTCCTCCTTGGGCTCTCTCTAATTCAAGGCTCTCTGCATCTGACGAGGCGGCCAGACAGATACGTCCAACCAGCTCTACTACGTACTAAGATCTTTGGCATTTTGTATTGGTATCTTGCTGTTTGGCTTTCAGCTTGGGCAGGGCTTGAGTTTGCTCAAAATTCATATCAAATCAATATTGCTTTTTGTGATGAGTGTGATTGCAAACTACCAACAAACTGCTGTTTTCTTAGGCCAATTGAACACGGCAGGCGGCAGGCGTCCAAGCTTCTTTTTTGCCTTTGCCAATTCCTTAATTTTGAGTTTAGGCATTAACATTTAGTATGTATATTGGAGTAGCTACCAAATGTTTGTCTACACCTCTTTGTGCCTGTTTGCACTTATACATATAATTTGTATAGGCATATTAAAGCTACAGGATCCATTTTTTTCTGGGGCCAGGCTGAGGCAAGTTCTAGAATCTCTTCGAATCTGGACAGGCAGGCACCACACTGAGTAAGACATCATTTCACCTTGCAATAACCACACTTTGTATTAGTATCTATTTTCTAGATACTTTTATCACGATAGACACAAATAAGTTGAAGACAAGAAAGGATAAGCTAAAAGCAGACAAGACAATGCATTCATTATTCGTTTTGATCTAGCTATGACATCCATTATCTCTGCCCTCTGAAAGGCCCTTGGCCAAGTACACCAAAAGTCGTCCCAAGCTGTCTCAAGTTGGCCTTTCTCTCCATCTACCAATCCATGCTTTAGCCCGAGCTTTGCTTGCTTCCGACGTCTCATGACGATGCATCATCTTGTCAGATTCTTGGTCTTCTCTCTCGTCTCCCTTTTTTTTCCTCCTCTAGTTGTCTTGCTGTTGAAGTTGTCCGCTGAGTTGTCCAAGTGGGCTAGGTTGCTATCCGGATCGGATTTTGTTGTGTCCCACAGATTTCAGTGTGTGATATGTATACTTGCTATATGATTGGTATTATAGGGGGATATAGAAAGACAGAAGGAAATTCAACATCAGAAATAGGAAAAGAATACCGTCTGTACAGATATATGTATCAAGACGGAAGTTCTTAGCTATAGCAGTACCAATATGGCCACTCAACCCTTGAACTTGAGTAGTGAATCCTAAAAGAGAACAACACATCTTGTTAGTACGGAGAATTCACCCGTTTAGACTTACAGAGCCAGATACTCCACTATAGAGCAACAAGACTTACACCGACGACTTTATTGACACTAGCTGGAGTCAGGTTCTTTTCGCCTTTAGACTTTGTTTCAATCGAAGCTTCTTTGACGAGCTTCTCCATGAACATAAGGTAGTCCATGAATATCTAGCAAGACTCAATTAGCATTGTACAAGGTATACTCTAGGGTATGATGTACGTACGAGAACATCGACACTCTTGGTCAAGTTGCAGTTTGAGTGTGCCTTCACAATCTTCTTCACGGTTCCCCGCGGATAAAGCTTTTGGCCTGGAGCCATTGAAGCTCAAAATACCTACTGGTAAAGAAAAATAGAGTCTATTTTATTTCCCTGTTGTGAATTGTATGTAAGATGTAAGTTGTAGTAATTGGCGGAAAAAAATATATTTGTCTGAAAAAAGACATAAAGGCAAGCTCGTGATGACTTCACGCCTTATGTTTGCCTAGTTTGCCTAGGTTTGTTTACATTCGCAAGGCTGAGGGTTTGCCTTTACGCGCAAAGCTTAAAAGCTAAAGCCATCTCATTCTTTTTGGTCGCGTGGGATTCTAAGCCAATCACAGCTTACTCTTCACATGCAAGGCTACCAAATCTTTGCCCCTCGTTCAACGTGAGCCAAATCCAGGCAGCCCCACCACAACGAGACGGGCCAGCAATTGGATCGAGAAATCGGCGTATCTGGAGTCAAGGAAGCACTTTATTGAGAGGTTCTTAGGCATGAAACCATCATAACGAACAGCTTCAATTACCCTCAAGATGATGCAAAGACGAATGGTGAGAATCCACAACAGAGTTCTTATTGCGCTTTTTTACAGTGCCGTAGGGTTGCGTTAACGCTTATTTTGCTGACATGTGACTCTATTATTTTGTCTATATAGCTTTCGAAGGAGGACGAGGCCGCCGTAGACGAAGTCGAAGTGCGCCGTGAGGACCAAGATCGCATCAACAGATTCAGCCGGCTGAACCAGCGCGAAACTATACTCGAAGAAGCCCTGAAGGCGAAAAACGTCAGTCTCCCATTCCCCTCTTCCCAACCTCCACACGACTACGATATCCTGCCTCCAACATCTCTCTGACATTTCTCTATACTTTATAGAAGGAAAAGGAAGACCTCGACGACCTCTCGACTGAACTCGAACTCGCCGATGAAGACGAAACCGTGCCATACAAGATCGGCGATGCCTTCTTTCACATCCCGCTAGAGCAGGCACAGGAGCTCTTGGGCACAGCCACAACACGTATTGAGGAGGAAGCTAGCGAGCTTGAAGACAAGCTGAGCGCACTACGGGACGATATGACAGAACTCAAGGTGCAGTTGTATGCGCGGTTCGGCAAGAGCATAAAACTTGGAAAAAGTAAACGAAGAAAAAGCAAATATTTCAAACCCAGCGGCAACCAAGAAGCTACACGATGCGATGGCATGTCCTAGCTTGGCGTGACTTGACTACTAGTTATACTATTTGTATATTATAAGATATCCACATGTATTTTCTTTGTTTATTCATCACAGAGTACTACTAAATGGGAAGATGTGCATTCGTACACACAAACACTATTTGTTACACACATATAATTTCATACATAAGACTCATATGGCTCAGGATATAGAAGTTAAACAGAAGAAGATTTGTAATGTATTGATCAGCAAATATACTAATATCTACGCCAAAATCGTCAATCGATTTGCTAAGCTAACTTGGAATTGTGACCTTCATGCCAACCGGTAGCTATGGAATATAAGCAAAAGAAAAAAGAAGAAATAGAAGAGAAAAAAAGAAGAAAAAAAATTGAAAGTGTGAGTGTCTTTCATTTGTGTTTGCGTTATAATGTTACAAAATCTCACACCTCTTCGACTCTAAGGACACCCTTAAAACAAAAAGAACCCAAGAAAGAAAAAAAGAAAGAAATAGAATAGAAGGAAACCAACAAAAGAAAAACGAAAGCCACATAAATCTAAGTAGAACAGATTCCCAGAATCGACCAATCATGACGCCGATACTAGACTGATCCTATTTACAGCATAGAACATAATATGCTCTACTGGCTCGCTTCATAGCTTAGTAGGTGGTAGTACCGTTTTGTGTGGGGTACTTGCCGCCAGTAGGATAGGCAGCGAGGCCAGTGGCCATGGAGGCAGAAGCGGTGATAGTGGCAGTCTCCTCCTCCTCATCGCAAGTGTCATCCTCGGTGGAGGTAGACTCAGTAGAAGAGCCGGAGGTGGTGGTAGTAGCATCATCCTCCTCATCGCAGGTATCGTCATCCGAATTCTCATACGAGGTACCGGTGGTGGTTGTAGCAGAAGAGGAGCCAGTCTTAGTAGCAGCAGAGGCCGAGGTGGAAGTACCGACGGCCTTGGTAGTGCCAGCATCAGACATAACAGTGACGTAGACGGTCTGGGCAGCGGCAGTGACAGTGACAGCGCTGGCGGTGCAGATGCAGTCAGAGTTGGTCGAGCCAGAGCCAGTGCCGGTGCCGGTGTTAGCAGCAGCATCGCCAGTAACAACGCTAGTGGAAGCGACAACGGTGGTCTTGCCGGCCGAGGTCAGGGTCACGTAGTAGGTAGAGGTGTGCGTGGCCTTGATAGTGGTGGTGGTGTCATCGGAACCAGAACCGCCGGAACCGCTAGACTTGCCAGTAGCAGAGGCATCCTCAGTGACAACGGTGGTAGAAGGAACAACAGTGGTTTTGCCAGCGGAGGTCTGAGTAACAAGGAAGGTAGAGGTGTGGGTGGTCTTGCCAGTAGCAGTGGTCTCGGAGCCGGAGCCGGAGCCGTAGTCGAGCCAGAGCCAGTGCCGGTGGCGGAAGAGTCCTCAGTGACGACAGTGGTTGAGGCAACGACGGTGGTCTTTCCAGCAGAGGTCTGGGTGACGTAGTAGGTGGCAGTGTGAGTGGTCTTCTCAGTGGTAGTAGTGGTGGCAGTCAGAGTGGTGCCGGTGATACCGCCAGTAGCAGCATCAGCCATGATGGAAGACGAGATCTTGGAGGCAGAGGCAACAGGGCAGACAGTGGTCGACAGCAGAACAGTGTTGGTCACAACGACAACAGCCTGCTCGGAAGCGGGCAGAGTAGCAATGTCCTCAGAACGGGCAGGGCAGTTGGTGACAGTAGCAGCACAGCTAGTGATGGTAGCAACCTCAGTGGTTAGGACAGTCAGGGTAGTCTGGCCGCCGTTAGTCTTGGTGTTGGAGAAGGTGAAGTTGCTAGCGCCAGTAGAAGCAGCAAAGCCGGTCGAGGCGGTACCAGTGATCTGCGGGAATCCAGTAGAAGCAGCTGTCTTCAGGCCGCTGGTGGTAGTGGCAGCAGCAGCGCTGTCAGTGGCGTTCTGGGGGTTGATGACACCCGAGTAGACACCAGTACCGACGGGCAGAGTGCTGTTGAGGGGCTTGGAAGAAGTAGCGACAGCAGCAGCATCAGAGGTGGCAGTACCGTTGGCAGACTTGATAGGAGCAGACGAGACACCAGTACCCTGAGGGAGGTTACCGTAGACTCCGGTGCTGTAGGCGCCGGTGCCAGTAGCAGCACCCGAGGGAGTAGTCTTGGAGGTAGCCTTGACGGCATCAGCAGTGCTGGTAGTGGTGCTGTTAGCAGTCAGGGTGGTGCCAGTGATACCGCTAGTGGCAGCAACAGCAATGATTGAGCTGCTGATCGACTCGGCCGCAGTGATAGGGCAGACAGTGGTCGACAGCAGAACGGTGTTGGTCACGACAACCACAGCCTGTTGCGAAGCAGGCAGAGTAGCAATGTCCTCAGACCGGGCAGGGCAGTTGGTGATGGAGGCAGCGCACGAGGTGACAGTGGCGATCTCGGTGGTCAGGACAGTCAGAGTGGTCAGACCAGAGCTGGTGGTAGCAGCGCCAGTGCCGGTGCCGGTACCGGTCAACTTGGTATCATAAGCAGGCGAAGTCAGTGCCTTGGCAGTCTCAGAGGTGGATGAACTGGTAGTGGCAGAGGCAGTCGAGTTGTGGTAGACGCCACGGCGGAAGTGGCGGTTGTGGTACTTCGGCTTGGCAGTGGCCAGAGCGGCGAAGAGGAGAGTAGCAACAGAAGCGGCCTTCATCTTGATAGATTTGGAGAGATCAAAAAGAGATATAAAAAGAAAAGGATGGTAGTGGTAAGGACTGAAAGAAGGTTGTCTAGATATACGAGGCCTTGAGGAAGTCGATTCCAGAAAGAGAGACGTCTAGTACAAAGAGATTGAACAGGTTGGAGATATGATAGAAGCAACACACAGTTATGCTGAATCAAGCCGGCCAAACCAGTAGTTAGGAGTGTTGAAAAAAAAAAAGTATAAAACGAGCTGTTATTTGAAAGTCACGGACTTGTGATGGGTGTGATATAACCAAGAAAGGAGCGTCTAGCTACAGCAGCTGTATAATATTTGTTTGTTTTTTTCGGTAAAGAAAGTCGAAATCAACGATTTATAAAAAAACATAAAAAAGAAGAAGAAAAAAGAGAATGGAAAGAAACTCCAAAAGAATATGGAAGTCAAGTGAAGGCAGAAAAGGCACAATGACGAGAAGAATAGAACTTTCCAATCTCGCCAAAAGAAGGCGGGATATCACACGAACTTATACTCTGGCGCTCTGGTAGGCAGTTGCCCAGACGTTGCGGATATCCCTCAACAAAGAGCAGTAGCTGCCAAGTTGAGTATGGATAGATGCAATCACCCAGAGAGCGGGCTTTCTTTGGTGTTAGTCGTGGGCTTGCTATCCACACGCCCCTATTGCGCCGGGCCCAGTGTCGCAGAAACAGCCACGCCCCCTCCTTCCGAATCAGTTGAATGAACGAATGGCAAGAAAAAACGACTCTGCTTCTGTGGTCCAAGCGTCATACTGTTAATTCTCTCTTTTTGTATATCGTTAGAGCCCATAATCGTTCATTATGTTGCTGGAGAGAAAAGGAGAGCCGAGCCAGGCCTCCCGATATGCTTCATTCTTTCTTCCCTTCTGTTTGCTTCTTAGAGTCCGTTCAGTTGCAATATATTAGGAATCATACAATTGCATATATTAGAATACAGTAGCAGAAGTCAGAGTTACTGCTTAAAGTTGCCGAAGCAAACGCAAACCCAGTCAATCACAATATAGTGTAGACAGTACAGGCTACAGTGCAGTAACAGTGGCCTGTCAGTGGTACTGCTCTAGATTTTTAAATTATAGTGTTTGGAATAGAGTAAGACGCTAAATTGGCAGCCTATAACGGGGCTGCTCACAAGGGGTCTGCCCTGTACCACGCCACTAAATCTGACTACATATGAATCTGCAGAGCACCACCAAATAAACAACACCATCAACAACAGAAACCCAATCCTGATCAGAGATTCGCCCGGATTCTTCTTCTCGAGAAGACACGATCTGTACTAGTAATCTTCCCTGTGTCTCCAGTGCCCATACAAATTCATTCGTATTCGCGGCGCTTCCCGTCCTGGCGCCTGCAATTGGGCGCTTCTTAGCGGTCCCTTTAGCTCTAGGGTTCCGGCCAATCAGAGCACAAGCATCGAGCTAGCTACGTATGATGGACTACGAATAACCTCACTTTCTCCCAATAGACCGACCAACTAAAAATAACAAGTTCAGGAACTATCTTTCGTCAGCCGCTTGTCGATTTTCATGTCAAGACCTTTCGACACAGCTTATCGACAAACCAGTAGACAAATATCATGACGGCCCCGGGATATATTCAGGGTACCGTTCCTGGCGCTCAGTCTTTCTCTTGCGTTCTACGTATTTCTTCTAATCTTATAACGGTCTTGTATCTGCCAAGCCCTTCTTGACTCCGCTGGGCTGCCCATGACTATACAAATATACAAATTTATACTGCCGGAGAGTTTTTGGAGAAGCTTTCGTTCAACTTCCCGTCGCGTCGTCGGAGAATTCGGCACTAAGAAACAGACTCTCCCTATTCTCCATACTATATGTATGTATGTCATGGCATAGTACAAATATACATCTCTACATTATGTTTCTTACCCACCGTGCGGTGCATACAATCCAAGTTATCATTCCTCTGTCTCGGCATCCCAAGAATAGCTGCTCAACTATAATTTGAAATGCATGTCCAACTACAACTCCGCAATGTAGTCTCAAGAGCATATTTCAAATGTGCTAGTCAATGCCATCAACAAAGACGTCAAGACAGCAGTCCGCGGCAATGTTGTTATAATATGTTATATATGTATGTATGTATGTATGTATGTATGTATGTATATATCTATCTACCTACATGTATCTACATATGTATGTAGCTACCCGGCTTTCCCCCTCCCCTCCCCTTTTTATCCCTCAGATAATCAGAAACAGCAGGCAAACTCTCGAACCCTCATGCCGTAACGCAATCACAGGTTAATCCCATCTCTTTCTCTTTCCTAGTCAGCCTAACATGATCAAGCAATCAATCGCTGGCAAGATTACTGGACTAGTACATATACATACATGCAATACTAGTTAGTGTGGTATGCCTGTAGCTTCAGAGAAACCATACAGTCTTCCTAGATATAGATGTAGTCGCCCTCCTGCAGTGCAACGCAAGACCTTGGCATCCTGGAACACTTAAGCCCGTCCTTAATTTCATCTGAAGCCGACACGTTCAGGTAGGGTTTGTCTAAGAATAGTTAGGGTTAACAACAAGATATAGGTTTAGTGTCTTTTGTTGTTCTACTAGTTGGCCTAGGAGTTCTTAGATAATCAATCTCTAGACTATAAATAAAATAATCATCATCATGTACTACTAGTTGGCTTCGATTTTTCTGCATGTATGTCTGCAGTAAGATTCCTGTTTTTTTTTTTACCTGGTTTGTTGGTGTTCTAGACTTGTGGCTTGCTGTCGATCTAGACTTAACTTTAATCCAGCCCACACGCATTTGTAGACTTTCTTATTTTTCCTAGTTGATAGCTTGTAGAAAGCCACAAAGGATACTACAGGCGCTTCGATCGTGGATCTTTAGGTCTTCTTTTTTTCTGGCATTCTTTTTGCTTCTTTTTTTCAGCTCAAACCTCAATCATGTCCAATCAATGAAGAAAAGCGAGAAAAAAAAGTCAGCACTAACGCCACTCCCAATAGGTTTTCCTCTTACACAAGACTTTGGCAATGACAATATGACTTCACACCCCTAGTCCCTCTCCTCTCCAACTCCTTTGTTGTCAAGTTGTAAAGAAGAATAGAAAAGAGGCTATCCCTCCCACGCTTGTCCTAATGCGGCTAGCGCCAGGGGAATCATCCAGATCCTCTCGTTTGGCGTAGTCTTATTCGAACAATGCATGGGGAGAACCTGAGACACAAGTTAATTCAACTCAACCGCTTGACTGGCTGATTTGACTTTAACTGACAGGCCTACACACATTACAGGCTCACAGACTCAGGGCCTATGAGGGAAAAGTAGGTAGCAATGTTGAGTTTGCTATTACTTTTTGTATTCTCAATGTGAGTATATGTAAGCAAAGTAGAGAATCATATTCAACGCTCAGACTCAGTTCTATTAGGTATACATGAAATTACCACTGGTGTCCCAGAGAACGAAGAATCCCATCCATTAAACAAGAGAAGCCCGTGATAATAAGCAATTCAACGCCTATATGTATTCCGCCACTGTTTTTAGTATCTTCGAACGGGCTCTTGGTCACTATAGAAGTCTCAAGTTATGCAACTAGTAACCCTAACAGCACAACAAGATCCAGGTGAGAAACAAATTGAAGTGGTGGTTCAATGTGTCAGACTGCCGAATCAAAATTATCATATTTGCCAAGTTCAGGCACAGTTCTCGCAATATGTGTTTAGAAAGGTGGGAGGAAGAAATACCACATGCTCAAATTCGTGCTACTTCAACTAGAGCCTCAAGGAGGAAACTATAATCAAGCCTACATGTATGTGAGATTTGGAGGCATATACATATGTATATGTAGTTTGTGGTGAGTACAAACTTCTCTTTCTTCTTTGTTTCCTACTATCACCATCCACTAAGTTACTGTAGTAATATTAGCTCTACTGAAAATTTAGTGCTGTTTTCATTATTACCATCTTAGCACTGTGTTAATATGTTGGGAGAGGGAAATTTGATTGCAAGTAAATTAGAAAGGGCCTGAGTACTGCTACTCTACTTTGATATTATTTTCTCTTCTTTCACTTTGCTTGCTTCGCTGTTTAACTTGAAGTCCAAGGTCTGACGGGAAAACTGTAACCCTGGGAATTCCGAGCGGGTATACTCGCCAGGTTCATGGCAACATAATCAAGGGCCTGGCTCTATTACTTCTATTTGTTCCTACTATGAAAACAAGTAGTTCGGTAAATAGGATATGACTGTTTAGCCGAAGAGTCTGTTCATGAACACCAAAAACTGGCGTTGTTCTTGGCATTTTTTTTTTCCCTTCTCTATACTGAGAGTCAATGCGAAGAATAATAGCCATCTATGCCTTGACAAATTAGGCTTGGTTCTTATTTTTCATTATTCTCTCTTTTGAGCTGGAATCTATTATACAATGTAATGAATATCACTTGCAAATAAGTCAACACCGCGTGGACGACGGCTTTCTTGAAGCCTCCCACGTTTGATCGTCCTTCCTTTCAACATTGCCTCCCTCTTTGCTGAGCACACTTTTATGCCTCTTAGTCACTATTCCCCTCCACTAGTTTTTCTTTGTGACAAGTTATTACATGTACACATATATAGCCTATAGGCCGTTGCTGATGACTTGAAGGGATTGAGGGGAAGATATCTCATGAGATGATTATGATACCGCTTCCATTAGTATTAGTACTAGAGTGACCAGCTAGCTAGCAGCCACGTATCATAACATAAGTGTTGATATTATATGTACAGCTTACTTGCTCCTCCGCCTCCTCTCCGTACTAGCCTTTTTTGTGAAAGTCTAGTTCTATCACAGCTGTTCAATCACGAAAGACAAGCGGCTTCTTTTACCGAGTGGCCCTGAAACAACGACAGGCTCACTTCATACACTTGACACTCAGATATTGTCTACCAGCAACTGACTAGCTCAGTTACTACAAGTCGGTAGGTACGAAAAAGAAACAGAGCAAGAAAGTATTGCTTTCTCAGACATTTGAAAGCAATGATCAGCAAGTTGATAACTTTATCCAAATGTGCTCGGTCGTTTTTGTTTGGCATTCTTAGTTGCCTTCAAAGTCAACGGTTACAATATAAAAACTCGCTAGAGCCTCTCAACCACAATAATCCGCTAAATGGCCTGGGAGACGCTGATCAAGCGAGCCGAGTCTTGTTCTCAGAAACAAGCTTAGTTAGCGTACTGCTTCGGGCTTATACCGAAATCTTCTGAGTATCGTAGCTTGCCTTTTTCTTTTTTGACAAAAGATCCAGTAGACGAAAAGAGAATCAACTGCTAGTTTGGGAACTTGAGAAACAATAGTATGAGTGATCGTCTGTCTGGCCTACCGCATCATCTACGGCATCATAGTACCAAAGTACTAGAGAGTCTCTCTTTGGTCTTTTTAGCGCGAGACATTCAATGGTGTTAGCCCGGTAAAAACGCCTTGTTTGATTTTCTCGGATTGGTTTATACAGCAGCGACATCGCAAAAACGTCGTTGGGAGCGGGTTTGTTGCAGTAGTATATTCAAGGGTTATTTGTTAACCCTAATAAACAGCTATAGTGTAAACCGAGCGCTTCGCAAATATTACAAGTAACGAAACTTTGGTACGACATCTGTCTGTAAACAGTCACATGAAAATCAAAAAAGAACTTTAGTTATGTAAGAATAGGAACGGAGTCGTATCAACTCCCGTAGAAGGACACTGCCATACAACTAAAGATCCATTTCGTCAGTATTAGTAGCCTGATATCTTAAACTCGTGCAGCATCTCTCCTATCGTCCATGAATCAGTGAGATTTAGCAGTGTTGGAGGTTGTGCTCCAAAATAGAAAACCAGTGAGAAAGATGGAATAAGTCACATATGCAGATCAAAGAGAAAAAAAACACCAGACGAGTGAGTGTATGATGTGTCGGCAAATGGAGGTGTTGTTTGTCAATTTGCGAATTCCGAGAGTTCCAAGTTAAGCAAACAACAGAATTGGAAAGAAGTACACCCAGAACAGCAAGCAGAATGTCTGAGAATGAACATATAGCTTATTGGAATGCCCCTCAATCTTCCTTTTTCTTTCTTTTTTCGTCTTGTTTCGGAGTCTTGAGCCGATGGTTGCTGATGGAGGGGGCGGGCATCTAGTAGCATACTGTATACTTACTTACTATGGACTCATACTAGCCCCCTCGTGTTGCTAGCTATATGATGAGCGTGATATATGTGTAAAGAGTCTGTTTCTGAGAAGATTTAACTGTTGCTATACTTAATCCAGAGACAAAGGAGCCAAGAACATGAAAGACGCAAGGACGTTAGGAATCAAGGAAGCAAAGGCGCTTGCAGACTTCAGACCAACTCCAGGCACAGCGGATTACGCGTGAAGCATTTAGATGCGTATACAAGCCAAGCAGTATATCGACGCAACGTCAGCAGAGCATCTCGAGATACTAGGCATATTCACTGGTATAGCACCGATAATGTACACAACCATACGTCGTCATTGATTAGCCACTCCCTTGCATAATGCCTCGGAGGATTGTCTCTACTAGGTAAACGTACTAGCTATCTTGGAACCCACGAGAGGGAAAAGGGGGGGGGTATGCTTGTTCTTGCTTTCAAACTTCAAACATTGACAGCCTCGACCGCAGTACTAAGAAGCAGCTTTTTCATCGCTTAGGAGCTTAGAAAAAGAAAAACGACGAAAATAAGACAATGTCTGAACATTGTTGGCGCATATATTGCATGAATTTGACAAGACTCGAAGCCCAAAGGAGCTTGGTCCTGTCTTTAACACACCAGTCCTTGCCTGGAAAGCACTTTTTGGTTCTATTTTTTTCTCTAGAATGAAAATGACAGGGGATATAATAGAACCCAAGTGACAGTGCTAACTGGAACGGGATCGGCGTCTACTCGTTCTTTATCCCAGAGCCTCTCGCTTTTTGTGTTGCTGTTTTAACCGCTGGTGAAAAAGTGGGCGCAGTCTGTTACAGAGTCTACTAGCTAAGTAGTTCAGACCAGGCATCTGAAGCACATTGCTAGACTGCGGGTCTACTGCTGATATTCTATTTCTCTATTTCCTGATTTCGATTTATTCTTATTATTTTATCAAATCTTTTCTTTGCATGTTAGATCTGCAACACACAAACGACATGTTAGTATCAGTGATAAAAGTAGACGATAAAAAATAGAACAAAATATACCGCTGCAAAACACGTGAAATCATACAAAAAGTCATCTAACATGTCATCGCCACAACGCCTTTTTCTCCAACCACTAGAACATCTGGCCATATTTGCTAGGCCACATTAACTGTGAACAAGCCTTTGCTTTACCTGCTGAACTGTTGGTATCTACCATGGCACAGCAGTTATCTTGTCGCTTCTTGTGGTTCAAACGGTCCGTGGGCATTTTAAGCTCAACCGCCAGCTAAGCTGAAGGAAGCCAGACGAACCAGGTACAGTGTCAGGTCATTCTTAAAAACGAGACTAGGCATACTGAACAACCCTCTCTGTTCTCTGTACTTATATTTCCCTATAGCTAGAGGCTAGTTCTCTAATTCTTTGGTTCAGCAGAAACTTGCGCTGGTTCTCTGTTGCCATAAGCGCCTGTCACTTTGGAAACTACCTTTAACATGAATAGTAAAACTGTAGACGGCGGAGAAAAACATGTGATTTTCTCCCAGTAGTGACACCAACATTAAACTTGCTGTTGAATCATCAAATTCTGTGTGACCTGTTTCCAGCTATTTTATATTAGACGTGGAACATAAACTTAGGGTTGGGTTGCTGAGTTATCATGATTTTCCGTACATACGACTATCAAAAGGCCGTGGCAACTTCCTGATCTGGTACGACCACCCGACTTCAAATGTAGTACCACAACAAGCCTGTCCATATGTTCACGTGTGTACATTATGCGTAAAGAAGCTGTTACTGCCGCTCGCCACCACAGTATCACGATAGGAAGGCGTTGAATGACATGTTCTGGATCTACATGCACTAAATGAGGTTACTACCCCAAACGCCATGGAGTAAATAAGGCGGCCTGCAAAAGGCAAGAACAACACTGCATTATCATCACCCTCTCTTGTTTATTCTCTTTCTCTCCATCTTATATATTAGTACACGTCGTTTAAACCTCTCAAAATCCGCCAACCTCGCTTGCAAATTGTTACTCATTCCAATATCTATCCCTCCACTGACTTCACCAGCAGTGATGTCGTGTCTGTCGATGCTTGTCTGTCGTCATAGGCCAGCCGCCAACAGTACGATCGTTGAAGCTCACACCAGTCCTTCTCCTCATCTTAATCCTCAGCGTACCGTCACTCTAATCAACGATGAAGATATCGACCGCTCTTCGATGCCTGGTGTGCAGCAACTTGCTGCACTGCCTGTGCTCGCACCCTTAAATTTGCCCACGGGCAGTCTTACAAGCACTGTTGAAGACGGGTTGGTTGGGCAGAATGACCGCCTACACGATGATTACTTGCCTCTCCATTTAGCTCGTGAGCTACCCTGCTGCCCCGAGAATCATATTCCCGGACAGGGCCTATTTCGAGAAACCCCGTCAATTTCACGGCTCCCTGACAGCGTCATTGCCGCAGAGCCTCCCGGCATGAAAATCATTCCAGGCCCGACGCCTATTCCCCGCCCGGTGTGTCTCTTGAACAGGCCTAAGCCCGACCAACATACACCTTTTGATTCTCTCTCCGCCAAAGAGTTCGAGGCGAGACCTCCGGTTTTCACTCCTCTGCCCCTATCAGCTCTTGAAGAAAGCCACGAGAAACCCCAAAAAGCCTCTCCCAATGCATCAACCCAGCGGTCCGTTTCTATCTCCAACACCAACAGCTCCGTGCCGTCTGCTACTGAAGCGGATGCTATTGCCGTCACAATGTCGAAACTGCCTGACAACTTTAGTGTCGCTCACCTTGGTGCTGTCGAGGAACTTACTAGTGAGCCTCAGCCTAGCCCAGAAGTCACGTTGTGGAGGATGTCCTTGGGTACTGAGACGACTCCCCATGTTGACATTGCCGTTCCGGATTCTAGAGACATTTCTGGTGTTGAAGTCCTTAATGTTTAGCTTGCAACTCAAGGAATCGATCCGAAGATTGTTTCATTAACACGCGTGGAAGACTTCCCAAAAGATGTTGCTGATACTGAGTCGACCATCAGCACTGCACTGATCGACCTTTGTCCGATTAGAGCTCATTCAACTGATAGCAGAGACTCCGGCTCTTCAGCCGATTCCAAGAAGGGAAAGGGGGTTGTTATGAAAGCTCCAACTGAGCCTGAGTGGATGCGGCGCTATCGTCGTGTAGGCGTGACTGACCATCCCATTGTTGTGGGTGTCAGTGATCCAAATGGCGAAATGATCAACTTTGATCCAACCAACCCTGTCTATCAAGCTAATCTCAACTTAAGTCTCCGTCTTGATGCTTTGGCTTCTAATAACTTGGACCTAGCTCCATTTGACGTACCTATCAGGCCGTCTAGTGCCAAACTACTTGACGGAGCTATAGACGATGAGGAGGATGCCAAAGCTATTACTAGACGTTCGTCATCCTGGCCTGCAGTTTTTTCTCGCATCATCTGGCCCAACAGCTTTGTCAAGCCCCACGATAGCAATGTCGCAAAAAAAACAACCGTCCTGTCCTCTCAAGCTTCGACTGGAAGCTCGCTGTTGCCCTTGGTCTCTGAAGGTGATATTAGCATTCTTGGTAACATTCCTACAACACCTGAAGCAGCCGCCATTGCATCTTCGAATCTATCTTCGTGTCAAGCTACAAAGTCCTCGACTCGTGATATGACTCCGATCATGATCCCATCTTTAGGTGCTCCCGTGACTTCTGTCTCAGTAGTCACAGCTCCGGCTCAGATCACGAGTTTCACAAGGAAGCCCGATGCCTTTTCCACAAGTCTTCTAGGTCTAGAGGAGCGCAAGGCCCTCGAGGCTAAGTGTGACCAAGAGCTCATAGGCTCTGGCCCCAGTGGTGGTAGTAGCATGTTCCCAATGAGTCTTACCAGAGCCATCATCAAAGGCTCGTTTGGTCGTCTGGTACCCTCCTACAACAACGTCAAAGAAGTTACAGCTGATAACCCGACAGCTACTTCTTCAAACAGTCACAGAACGATGCTCCTAGACGGCAATATAGACCATAATGATCATGATATCGAAGCTATACGGCATACCGCTTTTCCCAATGCACCCTCTACCATGCCCGTTATCGATGCCACGCATGATGAGATATGTGCTGATCTTAATTTGGTTAGTGGTCCTCTTGGTCGTAGCCAAGGTAGCACCCCGACTACTAGATCACCCCGAACTATCCCAGTCCCGAATAACACGCCTTCATACGACATAGATATCTGAAGGCCAGTGGATACCATCCAACGAACTATAGCCAGGTGGTATGTTCCTTCCTACCTGTCAGTGGTTTAATAATGGTCGGGTTTTTGTTTTGCTTTTGTTTTTGTTGTTCCTTGTACAAAGTTATATTTTGTTATAGACATGACTATCACGATTGATAAGGCTATTTGTTATGGCTGTTGGATTATTACTTTCCAGAACATACTGTTAGATCACAAACTTAATTCTTAATGCTTAATGTTTATTGGAAATATATTTCGATAAGATATTGAAGAATCATGACCATGATCATTACACAAATGCTACGACTACTACCAACACCACCAACGCCAGATAAAAAAAAGACCTCGCCGAAAAAAGCTTTTATGAGCTATGATGACTGTAGAAATAAACAACTATATGTAGAGACACTATAACGCCTTTCCGATCCGATTTCAAGGCCAAGCCATGGCTACTTGATCCGTTCTGTATTGTGAACCCTGAATATAAAGCTAGAAAACCCCAACCCTAACCCAATATGACCGTTTGTAGCTGTTGTGGCGTCAGATTTTGAGCAAGAACAGCCTGCAAGGCGGCCTTAGTCTTGCCGATCTGAGGCACAACGCCGTCTATTTGACTGATATTTGTACGAATACTCGTCATATGGCTTGAAATCTGGCCAGCCAGATCCTTGGCCTCGCCGTCCAGATCACGGAAAGCCGAGCCCTTGAGTTCCTGTTCCCTGGAAGTAGCTGCGTTGACAAAATGCGCAAGCTTCTTAGATGATGTAACATTATCAGAAGATGATGGATTTGGTGGGGGGGGGGAACTAGGGCATGAGCTTTACGAAGACTTTCTTTCCACATGCCAGCCTCCTTCTTGACGTTTGCCTCCAGTGTAACTGCACGGGAATGGAAAGTTTCTATTTCATTGGAGAGTCGGTCCCGTTCGCGTTCGAGGAGTTTGACGGAGTCGAGAAGACCAGTCAGTTGTGATTCGAGGAAGACGACGCCGCGCTGAGTTTTCTCAAAGTCAAGTTCATCGGCACGGCCACTATCAGCATTCTTCCGGGACCGGCCACGGGAAGCCTTATCAAGAATGGCTACTGCTGCGGATGATGGTATCTTAGTGATATTAGCACCAGGGACACCACCGATGGACGCAGGCGGGAATGGCAATCCACGGGTTAGTTTGCTGAGAACGCGCTTAGTAGCTGCTTTGACGATGGCCAAGCCAGCGGCGTGGCGTGTAGCATTTGTACCGACACGGACGAGAGCTGGTTGAGCTGCTAGCGAGAGAATGTTCCGGATGGCTGTGTGTGAGGCAGCTTCTAGTGGTGTCCATTTTGTGGCGATTTCGGAATGTGGCACGGCGCGTATGCGCGGAGCTAGATGTGGGATGTGCCGGTCGATGGTGTCGACGAGGCCTTTGGTGCCTGGTGCTAGCGAGGCAGATTGTGATCGTGTTTCTTGTTGTGATTGTTGGGAGGACCGTCTGCGTTTAGATGGGCCAGAGACCGTTTCGTCGCTATTTGACGGACGTTGTCGTTTACGGCGTGTAGTTGATTCTGCGCGGGAATCATCTGCAAAGTTAGGATCGGCAATGTCGTCGTCGGCAGTTTCGCGAATATTGGTGTCTTCATCAGTCTCGACCTCGATGTCCTCCTGCCTTACGAACATAGAATCTTCTTCATTGTCATAGGCTCTTATAACACTATCCTGTTGCGCCGCAGACTCTGAGGTTTCGTCAGCCTCTACACGGGTCTTCTTTGCCTTGCGATCGCGTTTCTTGCGCTGTGGCGCCTCGGCTGGCTCTGGCGCATCGTCATCGTTACGGGTCGCGCGTGAAGATGATGAAGCCTCTGCGGCTTCTGGAGGCGACGCTCGACGGCTATTTCGACTTTTACTGTTACGCTTGGGTGGCTATAAATGAATTAGTTTTCGGCCTGTTTATCCGCCTGCGCTTGACGGCAATGGGGGACGCAACTTACCATCTGTCATTGGAATCTATCTTCGTTGCACTGTTGAATTAGCAAGACGCGTCCTTGGAGTCGTCAGTCGCGCTAACATTAGTGTACTCAGTTTAAAATTGCTGTAGTGCTGTATCATAAGCTTCCAAAAATGGCAGTATGCTTTTAACTAAGCGCCACATTTTACGAGTCAGTGTTCGTGTGGCGTCTAGCATATGCCATTCAAGGTGGGGCACGTGTTGTTGAGAGAGATGGCCCAAGTCTTTATGGATGCCCCGGCAACGTGCTGTGGCGCTCATGAGATCCCCGCATTTCAAGACTCTCACAGCCAATAGGAGGTCGTATAGAGCGATCATAGGTGAAGCTTACCTTGCTAATAGATTTTATGGGAGGCAAAAGAGAGCAAAGCAATCTTGCCCCCCTGGAGCTAAACCTGGTCGCCATCAATTTAACTTAATATCGTCCTTGAAATTGAATTCGACAACAACACGGCTTTTGCATTTACGTCTTAATAGCCAAAATATTGTTCATCCCATTAGCTGCCTGCCGATTCTGTCCTCTCAAGCCTTGATTGATTGCATCAAGAATCCCTGTCACGCCTGTACTATTGACCAGTATTGACCGAAGAAGTCTCCTTTCGCTTGTTCAAATTCAACTCTGCACGCAAAAAGGCAGATCGTGGTCTTAGCTTCAACAATTCTCATATATTGAGTGGCCGTCGGTTTCTCCCTTTTCCCGTCTTCTTTTCTTTTTCTTCTTCCTTTTATTTTCCTTCACTCTAACAAACTCTTCACAATATCTTGTATTTACTTACTACCAGTCAGTCATCACGACCTTTGACTCTCCTTAATACTTAATACATTACCAGCTATTTAACCGAGTACGTCTCTCTCTCTCTCTTCATCCCCTTTGCCCTCTGTTTTGGCTTCTGTGGTCCGTCGCCTCGTGCTGCAACTACCCTGGCCAATGCACTCCCAGAATTGCCTAGAATAACAACCAAAAACCCTCCCAAAAGAGAACACTTGCCTGTCTGTCTGCCTGCTGTTGTTTACTTCCCACATTGCAACATCGCTGCACGCCATCCGCCTTTAAATTTCTCTCGTGTTTTTTTTTCTTTCTCTTCCTGTCTTCCTGCATCTCTTACCGCCTACGGCATTTTGCTAATTTGACGCCTTTCTTAAAGATTGTCTTCGCCAAATCGTATCTATCAAATTTTCTTTTTCGCGACTCGATTTTTCCATCTTTACCTAGTGCCAATCAACTTCTCATAAAAAATCAGCCACAATGCGTTTCCAGAACACCGTCGCACTTGCTCTGCCGGCTTTGGCCCAGGCTCAGGGCTCTTTCTTCAACCAGTACAAGGCCAAGTTCCAAGAGGTGCTCGGCGCGTACATTCCCGCTGTTCCTGATGTCGCTGAGGTTGTCGAAGAGATCGTCCCTGAGGTGCTGAACAAGAAGGTTCTCGAGGTCCTTTCTCTACCCACATGGAAGGACACGTTGTATGAGCCTGTTGAGGAGGACTCGAAGGTTCCCGAGGAGTGGTGGGTGTTCATCACCGGCGGCAACAAGACCTGCAATGGTAAGTCACCCGATTCATCTATAATCCGAGATTCTTTTCGACGCGACCTGCATGCTCGGGTCGCAGATCACCGCCTGCAGAGCCCGTAATAGCGCATCATGTATATGCAACATTGTAACTAACCAAGCATGCGCTGTAAAACAGGAAACTGCGTTCACGCCGAGACTGTCTTCAACGAGACAGCTACTAAGTTTGCCACTATGCCCTCTGCGCCGCACACTGCTCTGCTGAACTGCGACGAAGAGCCAATTCTATGCAACGTCTGGTCTTCAAGCCCCGGTGCTATCTGGGCCTTCGAGATGCTGCCTGCACCTGCCAACATCACCATTCGCGCCCACCGTGTCAACACAACCACCGTTGCCGTCGAGGACCTCCTGGAGCTTCAGGCTAAGGGCACTGAGGACTGGAAGGTCCTCGAGGGTTTCCTGCACCCCTTTAATGGCTTCCTGGCCCAGTACAACGTTCAGATTCCCTTCGCTTACACTATCTGGGCCTTCAACCTGGTTCCTCAGTGGGCCTTCATGATGGGTATCTCCTTCTTCACCCGCTTTTTCATGTAAGTTGCACATGCACACCGTTACGATATACGCATTAGGACTGTCTCTCACACAATTTTCTTCACAGGAACCGCCGTCTTGGTGAGCGCCGCGCTGCTCCTACCAACGCTACTGCTACTGCTCCTGAGGCCGCAGCCCCTGCTGTTACCGAGGAGCAGACAACCGAAGATGCCGCTGATGCTTCTCAGTAAGCATAAGCGAAATAATTTCTGTTTATTTTTCTCTTGCTTTACTTTCTCACTAAAAAGCAGTAGCGCAAGCATGTGTCTGCACATGTTTCGTTATATCTAAGAAATAACCTTGTCACATGTTGTTTCTCCCTCTACTTCATCTTTGATGATTTTTACGCTGTTTTTGCTTCGAATTATTTACCCTTTTCTTCCTACATTTTTCAACTTATCTCATAAACATCGCATGTTCTTTCTCTTTCTCTTCTGGCACATAGTTTGGGCGGAGGGAAAGTCTCTTGGGAAAACTTCATGGCGATGCGGCGCTAACGACTTTGCTTTTTTGTTACTTTGGATTTTTTGTTTTTCTGGATTTATACGTCAACACTTTTTCTGTTTGATGGGTCGTTTCCGTTCTTTGATCTATATTGTTTATCATTTCACACATGCCCCATCTATTTTGCCTATTTATTGTTTTTCTTGTTTGATCTTTCGGGTGGTTTATAAAACGCGTCATGGTCTTTGGGATACTCTTATTGTTCTTTGTTCACATTACCAATTGTTGATAATGTTTGATTGATTTATCTGCTTATTGAATGTTTTCTTAAGAGCCAACCAGGTGATGTGATCTTGTTACAGTTTTTAACATGAAGTATAGTATAGAACCCATTAGGTGTATTACATACCCTTTGCTACTCTGGCACTCTGTTCTATCCACTTGACTTGTCTTCTCACCTGGAGTCTGTTCAATTCAACATGTTCTGTATTTTCCAGAGTGAATAGACTACCAGATTATTTCTTCCTTCAATTTCACCTTCACTTGGAATTACACACATCTTCAACCGCCTTCAATCCGTCCAAAACCTCATCACGCAATTCGGCATTTGCGAGTTTTCCATACCGTAAATCACTCAAAGTTCCGACAGTTTCCCGGACAGAAGCAAGAAGACTTTCTTCTTCAGCTTGGAGTGCTTGAATCTCAGCGTGTAAAGCTTCAACAGCAGCGTCCATAGCGGGAATTATAGAAGATAATGTGTGTTTAGCAAAGGAATCTTCTGCAGCATCAGGGCCGAAAAGCTGTTGATAGAGGTAGTCAGTTTTTACAGTGTTCTTCATTTTAGAGGGGTAGATAAGTAATCCATTATGTGATACAGTACACCAAGTTTTCGTCAACATTCCACAAGAAGCCACAAAGAAACAGAAAAAAGCAATAAGCATAAAATAAAAAGGGAAATATAGAAAAATAATTTGAAAAACATACCGCATGTTCCACTGCAATTTCATCGTCTTCCTCTTCCATCTCTTGGATACGCCGCTGCCGCGCCACGGAAAGAAGCAAGTCTTTACTACGGCGTACTTCATCATTGATATTCTGCGTAATTTCTGCGATTAGATCGGCACGCCGCGCCTGCAGATCGTGGTACAGTGTTCGGATGTGCGGCGAGTTCTGGTGGGCTTTGGGGAACAGGGCCGTGAAGTCAGCTAGCGAGACGATGGTCGGTAGTTCGACAGGTAAGAGGAGGTATTTAGAGAGAATAGAAGCTTCTGTGGGTGCCATACTGTATTGGAATGGGGAATACCAGGATTGTAAGATATGTTTGAATACAAAAAATATAGGAAAGGCAGAGGGAAAACTTAGTTGATTATACGTTGAGATGTGGTGATAAAGTGCATTGGGAAGCGTATACCAAATAACCCTAAGAGTTGATTTAGTACAACAACAAGCTATCATGTAATTCGGGTTTCTTCCCATTTAGACAGGGGCCAAAAGAACTCGACACGCAGACGCGTCGCGTATTACTACAGTGCACATTCACTGTGCTATTTTCTATAGCTTATATTTTATGATATCGAGTGATCGAAACTATGTATATGAGCTATCGAAAATAAAGATACAGATTCATCCCATCTTTTTATATTGGATACGAATAGGCTTTACACTTGACGTGTACATATGGTTTTACAAATAGACTGCGATCACAGTCTGATTCCTAATAGTAGTAATGGATGATTAAAGTGCTGTTTTGGGTTGTGATTCATATGTGGTACAAGAGACTTGGAACTCTTGAACGGTTCAACCACACCTGCACTAGACTGTAAAAATCACATATGAATGTAGTCAATAAAAGCTTGAGCATTCTGCTGATGGCTATTCGTAAAATATTAAGCAAGTTTTGAATTTGAGCCTTGTAGGTGAGGCTATTGTTGGTATACAACGCCGTACCGGACTGGCCAAGTGATGAACCACAAAGACATATCAAGTTGGCCGTAGAGATAGCTCTGAAGTCTATTGTGTCTGCCGAAGACTTAGAGACTTAGTCTCAAGAGTTTAAATATAATATCTGACAATTAAAAGCTTGGTCATGGAATTCACGATATCGCAACTTGTAGACACAGTGCATACACAAATATGCACAGTGCCACGGTTGCTAGAATCGTAAAGGGCAAACAATTCCTATTCGTTGCCCACAACTTCACTCCAAGCACTTGGCCAAGCTTCATGATCATCGAATCTTGAAGACTTTCCGCCTTTTTAGAAAAGAAAACAATAACGACAAGAATTAGGAGCTTTCTAGGCACTCAGTTTCCTTTCCAGTAACTACTCATTATTTTTCGTTTGTTTTCTGTCTTTGTTTTTTATTCTTTCATTCCCCTTATATTTTCCATTTTATATTGTCTAATTCTTTGAGTGACATTTCTTTATCTTCTTCATTTGTTTGCAAAGTTGTCATCAGGCGCACATATTTTTCAGCGGACATTTGAATCATCAAATTTATAGATCTAAGACTGACCAGCATCTTTTTTCTTTATCACATCTTCAAACCAAATCATCATCTTCTCACTGTTACTCCCTTCCCCATCCTTTTTTGAAGCCACACATCATCTATCATGGCCCCTTCTCGCCAAGCTGTTTCTCCATTTGTCAAGGAGGAGCGCGTGCTTTGTTTCCATCATGAGATGCTCTATGAAGCCAAAGTGCTGGATGTCAAGGGTCCGCAGGGTGAATGGAAGTTCAAGATCCATTACAAGGGCTGGAAGAACACCTGGGACGACTGGGTCACGTCCGACCGCATGCGCAAGTTCACTGAAGAGAACAGAGAGCTAGCCAACCAGCTTCAAGTCCAAGCAAGAATCTCTCTCTCAAGAACGGCAGCGGTAGCGGTGGTATGGGTGGCAGTGGTGGCCCCGGTGGAAGCGGTGGCAGCGGAGGCGGTGGCAGTGGTGCCGGAAATGGCTTCAAGGCCGTTGGCGGGTTCGGCGGCAAGAAGTCTAACCGCGCCGATAGCAGTGCCCGCGGCGCGAAGAGCGCATCACCAGCACGGCGGGAGGAAACGGCGGTTCTGGTGCGGGTGGTAGTGGAACTACCCATGGACGCGGTCCTCGGCGCGCACGTGACTATGATCTGGAGCAGGAAGATGCCTTCCATGCACGGCCGTCGATTAAGCTGCCGATTGCAGACCATATCAAGGCACAATTGGTAGATGACTGGGAAAATATCACTAAGAACTACATGTTGGTGCCGACGCCAAATCCACAACCTGTATCACAGATTCTGGATGACTATCTGGCTGCACAGAAGACGAAGAAGGAACTCGAAGAGAACTCGGCGAACCTTGACATTTTATACGAAGTGGTCGCTGGTCTTCGCGAGTACTTTGAAAAGGCTCTCAGCAAGATTCTGTTATACAGGTAATGCCACCGACTACGCTTGAGTAAGTAGAGAGAGAATTGGTTACTGACAATTTCGCCACTGTTAGATTTGAGAGACCGCAGTATCATGATATGGTCAAACTATGGGAAGGCGGCTCGGAGAAATATACTGGACCCTGCGACACATACGGCGCTGAACATCTTGCGCGTCTTCTTGGTAAGCTCTTGACCAACTAGTTGCCTTTCCTTTTTTATACCCTTCTGTATCTTCAGAGACTAATGCTTCACATGTAGTATCATTGCCTGAACTCGTTGCCCAGACCAACATGGATCAGCAATCTGTAGCTCGTCTACGCGAAGAGCTACTCAAGTTCTCTATATGGCTAGGCCGCAATGCGCAGAAGTATTTCACTAAGGACTACGAATCGCCTTCAGTTGAGTATGTCGAGCAGGCCAAGTTGGGACAAGTGTAGAGAAGAGATCAAAAAAATTACCCCAATAACAACAAAAAAAAGAAAAGAGAAACACCGTATCATTACAAGATTGTAGGCTTGCCTTTTCTCTCTCTCTTTATTCCTTTCACTTGATTTATGCTATGAGGTTGCCTTTTCCTCTTCTCTCTTGCTTACCATTTTTGGCCACTTCTCTGATATTATTAACCTTGAATCAGAGGTTGACAACTATGTTTCCTTTTGATACAGTTTTGTTTTATATACTGCTAGCGATGGTTTTTTTTGTTTTTATCCTTTCTCTTTTTCCATATTTTTCTTTCGTTCTATGTTTTCTTGGTGAAAATAGACATACATGTAACTTAGTAGTGTTTTAATTTTCCAAGTTCGGTTTCTAATGATTGAAGTTTGTATCTTGTTGATAAGTAAATGTACATGAGAAAATGGGAGGGGAAAGCAATAAATTGTTATATATGCTAATCTACTTATCCTCAACACAGAATTGGAAAAAAAGTAACAAAAACCGAATATTTCCTCTTGAACGATATATCATACACTTTCCATTCTTAACTACAGCACACCCATCCAATCCCCCACCTCTCTCTTCCACCTCTCTCCCTTCTATCTATATCTCTCTCGTGCTTCCAACCTTAACGAAACCTGTAGCCGGCGTCCGTGCCTGCTTGATTTCAGAATGCAAGAGTGCCCGAGGAACCTCCTTGACATCGATGAGTTCCTTGACTTTCATAATCATACCCACAAACTCTGGCGCTGCTGGATGAAATACGATTTGTTCACGCTTGCGTAGACCGAGAGCCGCGAGAACACCGCGCGTCCGTTTCGGTAGACCGATGGCCGATCGCCGTAGTGTGACTTGGAAGAAGCTCATTGGCTCAATGTGTCAAGGTGTCGCAGGTTGAGGGGAAATTGACAAAAAGAGAAACCAAACGCGGTTATGTATAGAAAGTGAATATGATAATTGTTTCGTCGTGTCAACAATTATGGTGATCGGGGTTCGTGTTGTTGTCGATAGTGAGTAGAGTTCTATACCGAAAAGAAGTCAGTTATCCTGAGGGAAGACAACTACTGTAAGATCATATATCATCGCATATATAAAATTAACGTACATCCACTGTTGCTGTCGATCCAGCCTTTGTCGCAATGATTGCCTGTTCAATCAATCGCTTCAAGTTCTCTTCAATTGCCTGGGGAAATCTTTGGCGGAGCTTACTTTACCATGACCTCAACGCCCCACCATTCGCTACTGTATCCATAAAATGCACGTGACCTATATAATTATTACCGATTGTGTAACCAGCTCCAACGCGTAATAAAACGACAGAAATCAGGTAAAAATTATTCAAATATCACAAACACAGTGTGCTAATAATGCATATTTAAGAGTCATTAACAAATATCAGTTATTACTTTAAATCTCATAAGTGAACTACTTTGCCACTATCAAAGACATGCTTGGTAGACGTCACGTTCCGTCCTTCATTTCCATTCATCCCTCGTGATTCGCCATTTCAGCCTCCCCGTATTTACTCTTCTTTCCATAATCAAACTTTCGTGACTTGGTTGGTGACGGCAACTGGCAGACAACCGTAAAAAAACTGTAAACTTTAAAAAAAAAACACAAAACAAAAGCCAAACATAGTAGCATACATCACACGGTGATCCTATAATTCAACCCATGCGTTTATTCCTGTGCAGGCTTTGTGGAGAGACAACCAAGATTGGCATTTACTTCCTATCCAGACTAAACCAACCAATTTTCGACTTCTCTCGCCGAACTGTCTATTTTCTTTAGATCGTCACCTCCACTCTGCCCTCGGCACCAGGGGGGCCGTTGCTGAGGTTGGGCAGCAGGTAAGTGATATCATCCCAAGGGTGGCGGTACAGACCAGTACGCAGACGCTTCTGATCAAGGTAGTGGGCAATCAGACCGATCGAGCGACCTAGGACGAAGAGACCGTTCAGAACACCCATTTTCAGGTAGTCCTCAGCCTCCTCAGGAGAGAAAGCACCGCAGTTGCGGACAAGATCCACGAAGCAGACAGCAATGCAGCCGTCAACGTTCAGAATCAGGTTATCCTTCTTGGAAGTGGTCACGGTCTCAACAGCAAGAGCGTAGTCGAGAAGTTTGTGAGTGGGGAAGTTGGCCTTGACGTAGTCCTTGACAAGCTCAACACGCAGATCCGGGTTGTTGCGGGACTTGATTCTGTGGCCGATACCAGGAATCAGCTTGTTGGCCTTACGCATGCCATCAACGAAGTCACGGGGAGACAGGCCCTTGTCGAAAGCCTTGGTGAACTCCTCAGCGGCACCGTCCAGGGCACCACCGAAACGAGAACCAATGGTCAACAGACCAGACACTAGAGCGCTGATAAGATCCTTGCCAGCACGAGTGGTGATAATAGTGTTCATGGCACCAGAGACAGCCGGACCGTGGTCAGCAGTGAGCATAAGAACCATCTCTAGGAACTTGGAGGCGTAGTTGGGAAGGCGGCGACGGAACCAAAGCAAAGACATGACACCACCGATACCAATCTCTTCCTTGAACACATCCGAGATGGGCATGCCAGCGTACAGCAGCTCCTGACCACGATCATCAGAGATAGTGGAGATGAAGGCAGCGGGCTTACGGATGAGACCCAGCTCCTGAGCCCAGGAGTAATCCATGGGGATCTTGGGAACGGCAGGCTCAGCAGAAGGCTTGATGGTGCCATTGGCAACAAGGTTATCGTAGACCTGCTTCAGGACGTCGGGAAGCTCCTCGAAGGTCTTGGGGACGTGGAAGCCAGCTTCGCGCATCTTCTGGTTCTTGGCAACGGCAGTCTCTAGGTCGGAGTTGGCGAAAGCACCAGCGTGACCGAATTGAACCTCAGTCTTGAACATGCTGGCGCAAGTACCGATAGCCCAGGCAACAACGGGTTTGGTAATGATGCCGTCCTCGACAGCCTTGATGACCTTGTACTCTTCAACACCACCAACCTCACCCAGAAGCAACAGGATCTTGCACTCGGGGTCGGCCTGGTAACGGAGTAGGTGGTCAATGAAGGTGGTACCGGGGTAACGGTCACCACCAATGGCAACACCCTCGTGGACACCGTCAGTGACCTGGGCAACAATGTTGTTGAGCTCGTTGGACATACCGCCAGACTTGGAGACGTAGCCAACGGAACCCTTGCGGTACAGCTTGGAAGCAACAATGTTGTCCATCATACCACCGGTGTTACCAATCTTGAAGCAACCGGGCTTGATACCACCGACGGTGGCGGGACCAATGATGGTAACACCCTTCTTCTGGGCAATGTGGGCAATCTCACGAGCGCGCTATAAACATAGAGGGAAGCATTAGTAGCTATACGATGAATTTGATACTCTTGAAGCTAGGTTGACTTACACGCTCGGGGACACCCTCAGCAATGATAGCGATGGTCTTGATCTGGGGGTTTTCCATGAGCTCCAGAGTAGAGCTGTAGACACTACGCGAAGAAGCAAAGTTGACAACAACGTCAACGTCGGGGTGCTTGGCCATGGCCTTGCTGACTTCCTGATAGACGGGCAGGAGAGTCTCGCTGGTGCCCCAGTACATCTTGGAGACGAACTGGCCACCAAAGGTGTAGATGATGCCAGCGACAGAGGGAGTCTTACGCTTGCAGATGAAGTCAAAGTCCAGCATGCCCTGGACGGCACGGGGCTGCAGACCGTAGACGAAGCAGCGAGTCTTGTCAGTGAACAGAGCATGTTCAGGCAGAAGGCTCAGAGGCCGGCTAGGGCGCCGAAGCGTGTGATATTGTCGTTGGCCGACAGACCGCCAGCGGTGGCAACCATGATGACGGATAGGTAGGTGGTGTTTGTATGGGTGGTTGTTCAGAGGTATGATGGTCTAAAAGGAAGCCGAAGAGGGGTTTCGACGATGCTCGGGACAGCAGAGTAGGACCTGTTAAAGAAGAGAGGAAGAGAGAAACTGTAAGCCTTGGATCCCAGTGAAAAAAAATGAGCAAGGGGAGAGCAGCTTGTGAAGGCTTGGAAGCTTGCGAAGGGGGAAAAGAAGAGGAGATCGGAGACGAAAAAGAACGGGAAGCGAAGAGAGCGTCTTTGAGAGTTTGGCTTATCGACACGGGGTGGCGGGGATGTAGAGGAGAGAGAGAGAAGAGAGTGGGAATTATAGGAAAGGCCGAGCTCGCAACAAGTTTATAGTGCTAATACAGGGCCCTACAGCCTAAGTAGTTACCTAGATAGCTTGTTTATTTCTTTGTTATGGAGCCTAGAAATCAAAATAGAGGGGCATTTCGTAGAATAGAGGGGCACTTTTGTTGCTGATTCCTTAATGTGTATTATAGTGGGCTATTGTTCTTACCTTGTAGGGATATTGATACTAAGGGCGTCAACAAACAAATAAACAGGTTGAAATGCTAATAGTAAACCAGTCAATTGCAAAGGCAGACCATTAGTATAGGCAGAGATTTGATACTACGGTCAAGTGCGGAAGCAGGAGAATCAAATGAGATACGAAAATAAGAGGAAAACAAAGGCGAGAGAGAACGGGGAACATCGAGATAGAAAGATGTTGGGAGGTGAGTTGGGGAAGCGATAACTCAATAACTTTAGGCCCTGGGTTGACAGTCCGGCATGGCGTGTAGTGCACAGCTGGGCGCCGGGACTTCAAACAGCATCCCTGACTTCTCAGACCATGATTTTTGTGGCTATAATACTACTACGACCTACTACTACTGCTATAATTACAACTATAACGCCTCTCACATAGGCTCGGGTTCGGTTCAGGCCAAATGGATGGAAGGACGGACAACCTGGAGGAGGGGCAGAAGGGAGGATATTGTTGGCGGGGATAAGGGAAGGGCGGAAAATTGTTGGCACTGTGCGCAGGGGGTCGCATGTTGGCTATCTACGATTTAAATTATGGAATCAGTGAGATGTGATCAACTGCGACAACAACACAACATAACGCTACATACGTATAAGCCCAAAGAGCCGTTGGCGCAGTGGGTCGCGGAGGATTTCCTTCTTGGGCTAACCAAGTAAGCATTAAGCGTAAGAAGCAGCTGGATCGGCCAATTGAGTGGCTCAAACATCGTGAGAAACTGCGCTTAGAAGGTGTTGTTAGCTCGTGATGATTGGTTGACAGACAGACGAGCCTTTAGGAAACAAAGCAAGTCATCGGCGAGTTTAACTAGCCCAGACTGGCCTGGGCTGATGAGTGAGTGTGAGATGAAGTCCTCATTGTCCGGACCATAAGCGGCAAGCTGAAGCATGCAAGGTTTGAGCTTGCTTATCGCAGCTTGGCCAAGTTCAAGTCACCGGATCAAAGATGACGAGGGACGTCGGACTTGCAATCTGGGGAAAGCGAAGCCCTTCCTAGGGACCAAACATGTATAAGCATCTAGACTACAGACCAGCCACCTCGTTCCTCAATTGATACACAACAGCGTTGACTTAAAAAAAGAAAATAACATGGTTGTATCTGTATTGTTGTACGCAGTATAGAAAAAGTGGGATATGGCCGGTTGTCCAATATGCGTAGCTTGCCATTCATTGCTTGCTTATTATTTTTCCTTCTTCGCTGCAAAGCTTCCCACCAACCAAAGTCGACTGATTCTGGATGAATGGGCGAATGGACACAAGAGAGCCGACATAATATGGTATTGAAGCCCAATGGCGATGACTTACTGGTAGAGAATCCTCAACCCGGGCCGCTTATATGCGTGTGTTGTTAGCTGTCGTCGCTTTGGGCCTCCATCACCAAAGCATTCTCTTTAAGTGTCTATTTGTAAGTGGAACATCAAGGAAAGGTAGCGTCGGCATAAGTGCTTGCTCGCTGCGCTTTGGTGCTCGTACTTCCGTTGGTGTCTTAGAATGGCATGTCTTGTGGGGGGATGATTTGACATTATTACTAGGGACTAGCCCCGCCACGCCACCTATCATTATCCTTCGTGTCTTTTTTGCTTGCTAGTATTTCCTTTCATTGTACTAATAAACACCATTAAAGCTCTTTGCCATCTGAGAATCAGTCCTCACTGGCCACTAAGTTGGGTTTGTTCGGGATAGTTGTGAGGTTGAGAATATGTGGACTCGGCATGAAATACAGTTTCCACTAGAACCAACAATCCACACTCAAAGCAACAAAGCACAGAGCCGTCAGAGCCGTACCACTTGCTGCCAAAGGCGGTGAGCTCGTGTGTCGTTAGCTACATAGCTTCCTCAAGTGGTCGCAGTCGGCTAAAAATCAACGCCTAAACCAGGGTCCACGGGTGTAAGTTACATATTGCAAGTATATACATGCATATGCCACTACATACAAACAAATAGTTTGAGCATGTCAGTCGCTGGTCACACAATCTAAAAGCTCATTATGTGATGGAGCTAAGCCGTGATAGATCCTGCCCGTGGAGTAATCATAGATGAAGCATGATCCGGGGGGGTCACAGCAGTCAGTCATCAATTGTCATCACTACGATTGGCGGCTAGAACTTTTGACTAACTAGGCGTGTTTTCGATACTGTCCGGCACACGAATAGGGCACAAGAACTTGCTTAATATAATCCCCCTTTGTCACGACGATGCGTGGCGTTAACGGGCTTCACCTCAGTTGTCCATCCTATTCAGGTGAACAAGGAAAGCGTAAACGCCCTTGCATTCGGGCCCGATTACGAGCTTTTGATATGCATGTTTGCTAAGGTGTCATAGCTTAGCAGGCTTTGACCTGTGATGATAACTAGCTTGGCTGATCATGTACGAACACGTTTAATCGCATCACAGCGCCAACGTCTCACAGTTGGAGAGCAGAGCCGTAGATATTCATCCCTCCGAGACTGCCGCATGGTTACAGCAGACGAATCTCTTCGGTACTTGCAATGCGAAGCCTAGAGATATCCTAAGTTGTATATCGTTACCGTAACAGTGCAGTATTGTATCGTTTCGGAGGAGTGCAAGGGCCTATTGAATCAGTTGCTGTCCTATAGGGCCTGAGTCAAAAGATGTGATGGAATGGGAATGATTTCCCCCATCGAATGTCCGTAAACGACAAATGTAGGCGAAGTGGGAGGCCAAAAGGGCAACCAAATGAAAGAAAGCCCAACAGACAGAATAACCCAAAGAAAGCGGGGGCGACAAGCGGCAGAGAGCGAGAGAGCGAGCGACTCGTCTTGAAGCCCGAAAGGTCAAACTTCGATTCGGATCAGGTAGTTTTATTTCTTGCTTGATACTATACTTACTCCAATGACTTGAGACTATCCGCTGATCGTAGATGCAGATCGAGAGACAATATTGCTTTCAGATCATGCTTTCACATCATGAAAGCGCTGTTGGCGGGCTTGAGCTTAGCTTACAAATAGTTGGACTAACAGGGTTGCGCTTGCACTTTCTGTCTTGTTCTGTTGAGCCACCAATAAGATGCGAGATGGTGCGGTAAAAATCCACCAAACAGGCCTAAGATTGTTCTCCCCTCTTCCTTTGTCCGGAACGATGCGGCTAACTCTGTACCCTAGAGGGCCAAGTACCGCCTATAGAGTAAAGTTTAGAGGGTCGCAAAGCCTAATGGTTACAATATTGCACTATATTGCAGTACCTATTGCAGTACCTGCAGCAAGATTGTCAAGATTGTCCCTCAATTATCCGAACAAGCCCTTGATTCGCTTTGTTCGCAACAAAGCTGGCTACTAAGAAACAAAGGACCCGACGGACCCCGTTCGTCGTCTTACGGTCGGAACCTTTGCTTGTGGCTCTATCACCATCTGATTACAGTTAGTTGTACACATTGTTCATTAAGCCACTAGTGTTGTTTTCTTTTGCTCTCGTATGTGTGCTCCGGATAATCATAAGAAAGGGATGTTCTGTTATGTGTAGGCGCAACCGCGGTGTAGGTGGCGTATTACCGGCGGCTTTGTCCTCAGCTTAGCCTAAGCTAGTGACTAGTAATTAACGGCTTGTCTCTGACTGTCCAACTTTGTCTGACTAGTCCACTTGTATCTCTGTTTCGGCCATCAAATATTAGTCTGCCTGGATTTTTCGGCTGCGCTGCGGCTTTCATCTTGGCCCAACGGCTAGTTCATGGCGGTGCGTTTTCACGCACTGTGCCGCCAATCCAGGACGGCCCCATCAATCTCCATCCTCATCCCCCCATCCATCGGCCATCAATTATTTCAACCCGTTGACCATCGACCAATCGAACCAATTGGCCCTAGCCAACCATCCCCTGCCCCTCCTTTGCTGTCTTTTTGTAGTTCTACACTTGCATTTGCTGGGCTCTTTGTTGGACCAACACCTCTCTCAAAGCTTCTCTTCCCCAGTGTCTTCTCTCTCTCTCTTTTGGCTTTGCTTCTCTATTTGGACATTGTGACTTGTCCCTGTTTTTTTTGGTCAAGCTTACTGAAAGTGAGTCCAGCCCGGCCTTCCTTGTTATTCCGACAGTTTTATCAAAACACTTTCTTCCTCTTCCCATTTTCCATTTTCTATTGTTTTTCCTATGTTTTCCTTGTCCTTGCTCATTCTGTTTTCTCGATAGGTCACGTTCTTGCTCTTGCTGTCTGTGTCTGTCTCGTAGGTAAGTTACTTCCTATCCCATTGTTGTTGTTTCTGTTGTTCCTGATGTTATTTTGTTGTTTACTGTTGATGTTTCCTTATACATTGTTGATCATTCCCTACGAGCTATCGATACTGCCATCATATCTGTTGTATGTGCTCTCATACCTCACAGTCTAACATGCAGTGAAGCAATACAATACTCTATCCGCTATTCCTGTAATCCGAGTGTAGTTTTGGTGCGGAAGTTCGCATTGTCGGTTGGTTCGTCCATCTCTTTCTAGCCGGGAGCATGCTTACATTGGTTAATTGGTGGTCTGTTCTACTTGGGAGCCATGGCCCTATATTACAGTGCTTACTTACAGAACCTTCAGTTGGGTTCAAGCACTGACACGACACCCCTCCTTTCCCTTGGCCAGCGGCACCACTATTCCACTTGATACATTTCCCACCCCGCAATCCCAGACTAAAGCTCGATTTCATTCTCGCTTTCATCTAGAAGCCTGTTTATTGCTTGAAATATTCACGAGACCCGCCCCGACCTCGCAAGAGTCTTTCTTTCTTTCCTTTCCGCTTCTTTCTCTTGACCTTTTGATACTTGCTCAAGTGAGGTGCTAGAAATTCACCATCCTAATTGTACCTTAACAATACCCACCTACCTTGCTGTCTGTTGCTTATGCGTCTTGTTTATTGATGTTCGTTCCCCTTTCCACCTTCTAGCAACTGCCGTTACTCTCCAGCATCAAAACATCGAGATATCGATTTTGTGAAAGAGCTTGCGTGTGTTCCTTCCGTCTCTAAGAAGGTAAACAAAAACAAACCTGCTAACCATTTATTTATCTCTCCAGCGTCTCTAGATCTCTTATCTTCTTCTTCATCTACAACTCTCCAAAACTACGACACTCACCAACCCAACACTCTTCTTTCGCCTCAACCGCCATTTTCATCACACAAACAAAATGTCCGCCAAATCGATCTTCGAGGCTGATGGCAAGGCCATCGTCAACTACCATCTCACCCGTTCGCCGGTGATCAAGCCCAGCCCTCTTCCCGCCCCCACTGCTCACAACCCCCCCTCCAAGCTTGCCACTCTTCACTTCTCTGAGGGCGAGAGCATCGAGACCATCCTGTCCCAGGCTGAGTCCACCTACCCTTGGCTGCTGGCCCCGGTGCCAAGTTCGTCGCGAAGCCCGACCAACTGATCAAGCGTAGAGGTAAGAGTGGCCTTCTGGCACTCAACAAGACCTGGGCTGAAGCCCGCGAGTGGGTTGCCGCTCGTGCTGGTAAGGAGCAGGTTGTCGAGCACACTTCTGGTGTTCTGAGACACTTCCTGGTATGTTAATATTCTCTACAATAGCTTTCATGTTTGCCAATGCTCACAATATATCTTAGGTCGAGCCCTTCGTCCCCCACCCCCAGGAGACTGAGTACTACATCAACATCATGTCTGTCCGTGACGTAAGTTTTATAGCCTTTATACGTGATAGTATTCCCACAATGCAATGTCTTAGCAACTTGAGTAATAAGGACTATCACTGGCCATTTACATAGCCATGATCTATAGACCTATTTCCAAGGTTTTTAGAATCAATAATTGTGCAATTAATCTCCCTCTACTTGATTCAAGGTAGAAAGCATGCCTCAAGTTAATTAATATACTAGTTCATCGTAACTAGTGGGTTAATGATTTCTAGGTATCTGCTTCTACCTTATTCGCTGTAGCTAGTGATTAATCGTGACAATCTTCAAGATTTTTACTACCGCTATTTCATCTCTAGTCTTGCCTATTTTACTTCTAAAACAGAGCTTGAATGTTTACTTGACGAGTGACAAGCCCTTGACTTCGAGAATTGTTGTTTCGTCATCATTTTGTTCTACCTTTCATTATCAACATTCGGTTCTTCTTTTGCATTGGAGAAGTCTCTTGGACATTTTCGAGAACTTTCTTTGCTAACAGCTCTTATAAATAGGGTGATTGGATTCTCTTCACCCACGAGGGTGGTGTTGATGTCGGTGATGTCGATGCCAAGGCCGAGAAGCTGCTGATCCCAGTTGATCTCGCGGAGTACCCCTCCAACGACGAGATTGCCAGCACTCTTCTCAAGAAGATTCCCCGCTGGTCTCCACAACATCCGTAAGTTTGTTTGTCTCTATACCATTCATTCAGCATTCTAACAACTATTTAGTGGTGGACTTCATCACCAGACTGTACGCCGTCTATGTGGAGTGCCAGTTCACTTACCTGGAGATCAACCCTCTGGTTGTCATCCCCAACGAGGCCCGCACTGAGGCTTCCGTTCACTTCCTAGACATGGCTGCCAAGCTTGACTCCACCGCCGACCACGAGTGCGGTGTCAAGTGGGCCATTGCCCGCTCGCCCGCCGCTCTGGGCATCACTGCTGTTGCCTCTACTAACGGCCAGAAGGTCAACATTGACGCTGGCCCTCCCATGGATTTCCCCGCTCCCTTCGGTCGTGAGCTCTCCAAGGAGGAGGCTTACATTGCCGACCTTGATGCCAAGACTGGTGCTTCTCTAAAGTTGACCGTCTTGAACGGTGCCGGCCGTATCTGGACTCTGGTTGCTGGTGGTGGTGCTTCGGTTGTTTACGCCGATGCCATTGCATCTTGCGGATTTGCCGATGAGCGTAAGTTCCTTGTTCCGATGTTTATTTCCTTTTGTTTGTTTACATTACTAATTTTTCTATCCATAACAGTTGCCAACTACGGCGAGTACTCTGGTGCTCCTACTGAATCGCAGACATACCACTACACTCGCACTGTTCTGGATCTTATGCTGCGCGCCCCCAAGAACGAGAAGGGCAAGGTCCTTTTCATTGGCGGTAGGTCTTCACACTATACATACTCGTCTTCCTTTTGATCATCCATCTAACTTTTTTGTCTCTATTGTAGGTGGTATCGCCAACTTCACCAACGTCGCATCCACTTTCAAGGGTGTGATTCGTGCTCTTCGGGACTTCGCTCCCAAGCTGAAGGAGCACGATGTCCAGATCTGGGTTCGTCGTGCTGGTCCCAACTACCAGGAAGGTCTCAAGAACATGAAGGCCGCCACCACCGAGCTGGGCCTGAACGCTCACATCTTCGGTCCCGACATGCACGTCAGCGGCATTGTCCCTCTGGCTCTGGTTCCTGGCAAGTGGGAGGAGAACAAGGTCACTGAGTTCCAGGGTTAAATGTCCACATGGGCATACCTAAACCTCTCTCAAAAGGCCATTCTTTCATCTTCTTATTCGGGGTCATTGTTATCAAGCAACACCTGCTTTCTTTGTCTCCGTCAACTTACCTTTTAAATAAAGGGTATTATTGACGTTTCCGCCACCGTATATCTACCAACATCACAAACTCTCAGTCACCTTTACATACGACGAACACACAGATAATCAGGCTGTATTGTGTTCCAAAATTCTGCGGGTACTACTCAGTATCGTATCAACCTAACCTATCAACTACATAGCTCTTTAGTTTGTTTTTCGTTTCTTTTTTTGCTGCGTTTTATTTATTTCATTAATGAGGAGTGGGCAACTGGGAAGAGATTTATCATCAAGATATGGTAGATATGCAGCTATGACATGACGTATGAGCGTGTCCTACATACGCGTGATGCAATTGTATCATTGTGGGCACGTTCTTTTCAAGAACAATATAAAAAGTAAATTTAACCTCAAAACATTCTTCTTTTTGTTTAGCAATAAGAATTTACCGAAGTGACATTTGTTGAATTTTGTTCTCATCGAGAATTGAGACATTGATTCGAGTTTTGGCGGAGAACAGTTCGACATGACTATCAACACGATAGTATACATATTTAGGCACGATTTTGGACTATTTGAATAAGACAATGGACTAAAATAAAGGAACGAGATTTGGGGGGGGGAATAAATTAAGACTTTAAAATGACAAAGCAGACAGTATGGACTAATTGACTGAATCTGATCAAGTCAGGAGAGATAGTAAAACCAAAACAGAAAGACTACTTAATCTTAACCTGATGAAACTACATGTTTACATTATTTTTCTTCAAATTCTAAGACGATTTTAGGCCCACAGAGCCAGAGCAACAGGCAGAGCCATGCCGAGCATGGCAGGCTTGAAGGTGACAGCAGCAGAGGTAGAGTTGGAGCTAGAGCTGGAGGTAGACTTGGAAGAAGACGAAGTCGAGCTAGAGTTGGATGAGGAAGAAGAGTCCTCAGTGGCAGAGGTATCGACACCGATGGTGTTGTAGCCGGGGTAGTTGAAGGAGTTGTCATCGACGACCTTGATCTTGATACCGGTGATCTCGTTGCCGCTAGCATCGAAGAACTGGTGCTTGACGGTGAAGTCAGAGATATCGACGATCTGGCCAACGGGAGCTGGGTCAACACCCTTCTCCAGGATATCATCGGAACCGTCGCTGGAGGGAATGGAGGGCAGAGTCCAGTTAGCCTCGAAGCCGCTAGTGGTGATCAGGGAGTCAGAGCAGGTAGGAGCATCAGTGCTGTCGGGGGCGCTGGTACCGCTGATGACAGTGGTGTTCAGCAGGTGGTACTGCTCGTACAGGCGGTTGAAGTCAGCCAGCAGGGAGACGGAGCCGTTATCGTTGACCTGGACCAGACCGTAGTTGTTGTCCTCCTGAGTCCACTCGTAGACCAGACCACCGGAGAAGACGGTGTTCATCTGCGAACCGTAGATGGCAGCGACCTCGGTGAACTCACGGGCGACCTCATTGCAGCCGAACTCGGAGAAGAAGATGGGGACGTTGGTACCATCGAAGCCCTCGACGAGGGTATCGTAGCCAGCCTCGGTGTATGAGGAGTCACCGCACCACGAGTAGGAGTTCAGGGCGAAGAGATCGGCAATGGACTCGTTGTCGTCCTCACCGTCAATAGCGCAACGCATGTAGTTCCAGGTGTCGAACAGGACGGAACGGACATCGGCAGCAGAGTAACCGACGGGGATGGTACGGTCAGAGTGCTTCTTGATGTAGTTCTTCAGATCACGAGTGACGGCACGAATGTAACCGGGAGTGATATCAATGGTCTTGTTGTCGTTGATGATCTCGTTACCGGAGAAGAAGAGCAGGGTGTTGGGGTAGCTCTTGAAGGCCTCAACAACTGCAAAAGTGCGGTTCAGGTAGGCAGCGTAGTAGCTAGTCCAGGGCTGGTAAGAAGTCAGAGACTCGCCGACCAGAGGCGAGTTGACATCAATGGCCATGTAGATACCGGCAGCGTTGAAGATGGAAGCGCACTTGTCGTGGTTTAGATCAGGCGACAGGTTGTATACACGGATGGTGTTGACACCCAGGACCTGCATCAGAGAGGCATCACGCAGGCAGCGGTCAGCGTCGGTCAAAGGGTCCTCGCCATTCTCGGGCTTGTAGCCGGCAGAGCCACCGGGCTGGTAGTCGACACCGAGAAGCTGGAAGCGGTCGCCAGTGGTAGGGTTGACGAAAGAGCTGCCATCAACCTCGAGCGAGGGAACAGCGGCAACAAGGGAAGCGCCGACAGCGGCGGCAACGTAGAAGGACTACAGGGTAAACAAAGTCAGTATGGCTAGGAGTTTGATATGGAAGGTATATATGTAGAATAGACTTACACGCATGGTGATATGTGAATGTAAAGTTTAGTGTCGTTATAACGGTAGTGGTAGTAAGTATATAGTAGCAGCTTAGCTGACTTGATATAAACGATGATGGTGATAGTTAAAGAGTAGTAAGATGTTCAAAAAGTAGCGAACGGTTAAAGAGCACACAAATAGTAATAAAATAAGGAAATTGTTCTGAGGGAGTGACTAGAAGAGAAAGGAATGCGAAATGAAAGACACAATGGCCAACCTTGGACAACAAGGCGGAAAAGAAACAAACGACTTGGTTAAGGAACGTCGTGATGATGATAGATAAAGGAAGACAAGAAGGGAAAGAAAAAGAGGAGGAGAAAAAAAAGAAGAGACACCGAAGAATTAAAAGGAAACTACGCTTGAGACGGCGCTGGAGAAGTTCTGTGACAGCTGCTGCGACTGCAACTACTCGCTACACGATCGTCTCTCGTTTTCTTCTCTCTCGTTCTCTGTTCCCGAAGAGGAAGTGCCAGTGCCTTCCTATTCCCTGGTCTTTCCCTCGCTCGCTGAGACGATGAGGGATCCACTTAATCTTTCTCACCCCTCCTCCTGTCCTCCTCCTCCTCTCTTTCTGCAGACAACACGCCCTTCTGTCTAGTGTTAGCGGTTGGCTCTAAAATCTTCAACCGCCGTTGATCTCACGCCCCTTCAATTAAAAGCACAAAATCCATTAGTTTCTACCATTGTTTTGCTGCCACAGACTTCTGTCTCTGTTTACTTGTGTTCTAAAGGCATTAGCTGGGGCTCAGGCTTTCTTCGCAATGCCAGGGCCACGAGGGGGGGAAGAATTGGACTGCGCGCCTACGCTCTGCTCTCTCTGCGTGCCACTTGCGTCTTCTGCTGCTGTTATTGCGCTCGACTTGTGCTTCTTCTGGGTACACCGGCCCCCAGGAGATAGCCGGGCCTCTTCCATCCAGGAGAAAGACAGGCGGTTGATAGAATGAAGATATCATGCAAACAGAAGCCCCAAGTCTGGCCAAGAACACTACCCTTTTCCATTCTATCATTTCGCATGTTTGTCGCGGTCGCCCTGAGCCATGCAAATATCAATTAAGACGTCCTTTCCCGGGCCGGCTAGGCACGACCAGAAACTGTTTGCTAATAATTGTCATTGCTGTGGTAGTAACGAGAGCTATCGTAATTTTCGCCGGCCAGGTTCATGAGACTGTTTTCTTGGCTAGCTAATACATTAAGAATGCACCTATCAATTACATATACAGATACCTACGTGCTAGTTCTGTAGTCCAATCGCTGGGCACGGGTTCCTGGCTGCGATGGGCTGTAATACTACGGCGCTTGGCCAGTTTAGGAAATAGTCGAGATTATCCGCCCATCAGAGTCTTCTAGTTTGTTACTTGTTCTACCTGTACGAAGACGATTCACCGAGTCGAGCGAATTGGATGGATAGGCGAACGTGGAGCTAGTCAATGAGAGAGAAAACTAACTAGATTGACTATGGCAAACAGGAAAAAGAGAAGACAGAAGGACGCAACTATACTAAACTCTACCAACTCTATGCATCTCTGTTGCCATTAGAGCCCACTAAGCATAAGAGCTTTTTTTTAGTAGTCAGTTATTTCATTCTTTAATTCCTGATTGCTACAGACAAACACTAATATATTGAAGTTTAGCTCAGCCACGCCGTTCCTGAGCATCAACGGCAAATTGACATGCACATCTTTTTTTTTTTGGAACAAGGTGACTTTGATATGAGAATTTCATGATTGTTCAGGTCAATTAAGCTCTTGACAGCTTTTCACTAGTTACACACTTCTAAATTGCGTTATACAGTAACAGCCTCAGGGAAAGACATTAGCTGACAATACTGTGTCACTCAACATATAGAGAAACGGGTTGCCCTTCTTGACGCCCTTTTGTGCACTACAATATCGTCTATAGTACAAATACATACATATGCGTACATACATGTAGACAAAAACATATCCTTATCCAGTGCTATAGCTATCAAAAATGACTAGAAATTTCCAACAAAGGGACGCTAGATTACCTACTCTTACTAGTGCACAAAATATACACAGCATCAGGGTCTCTTTGCTCTGCTAGCGTCGCCGTCATTGACGACTAGCACGACAGCACTATTGCCTAAGAAGATCCTGACAGTCTTGGCGTTCGCCAGGTAGATTTCATTTGCTTGGTGATGATAAGATTATACATACACAGAACTATTGCATATATCAGTATGTACAATTATGTAGGCTACAAACAAGAACAGGACCCCAAATCCCAATCAACTACAGCAAGCCAACGGCGTTTCTTCATGGTGAACAGAGCCCAAATGTTCCCTGCTTCGCATCGTTCAGGGGCTGGGCAGGCGTGGGGCACCATGTTTCGAGCCAGTTCCCCTGAATATAGATAGTAACACTACAAACCTATACAGTTGTATCTGTATAGCAAGCAGTAGAGTAGGCCTCTTTTTTATGTGACTTTGTACTTCAGCACAAATAGCAGGGGGTCTTCAAAAAAAGGTACTTAGCCCTCAAAATACCAAGTACTCCTCACTTTAGTTTCAAAAGCTGCCAGCTGGCAAAATACATGTTTTTTCTATGGAGATGTAAACATATATATGAGTGAATTTTAAGCTAAAAATATAATTTGCAATGTTAAAGCTCCTGTTTATCGCCTATAAAAACATACATGTGTATACCAAAAGCTTCCAGAATTTATTTGACGCCCACAGAAAAGATGTAAAAATGTAACTAAGACCTCCCAAAAGACAAATCCAGAACATAGACAGTAGCCTTCCGCTGCTAAAACCAGAGCATCAGCTGCCTGTATAATCAGATCAATGGCCCTATCATCATCTATGTTGAAGATATCAGCGAAAGTTTTGATATCTCGATTGAAGATGTCCTTGTCGTGTAATTCTTTAATATGGTGAAATAAATAAAGAATGTATGGCACTTTGCCAGCTGGCAGATTTTGAAGACTAAGTGAGGAGTACTTAGTGTTTTGTGGGGCTAAGTACCTTTTTGAAGACCCCATGCTATTTGTGCTGAAGTACCAAGTCCCTTTTCTATTCTGTTATCTTGTTATTGCTC